>JAECUM010029353.1:0-22817 GCA_016617855.1 Megalonaias nervosa | reverse complement strand
CAATCTGATAGTTCACTGACCACTCATCACCAGCAGGTACCTCGGGAGGTCTCCATTTTCTCATAAGAATTCCATTTTAATGAAATAACAGACAGGTACTTCAGTGGCTTCAGTTTCACTAATGGCCCTCTGAAACAAACAGGAGATCTCACGATCTTTTTCCTGTTCGACGACAAGTGATTGTCGTTTGTCACCCTGATTAGATAAAAGAGAATGAGTAGTTAAAAGAGGATCACTGTGATCAATACCTTTTGATTGATCCAAATTAGGAGTGAAAGTGACCTCATCAAAAGCCTGACCAATACATGTGTCAGCTAAAGGAATATTTTCCTTATCGAAATCATTCTCAAGAGCTTTCTTTGCCATAGCTCTGGTAACTGCACAAGCTGCGTATAAATCAGGGTATTCTTTTTCAATTGAATCGACTTTCTGATCAAAACAAGGCTTCTCAGTTACAAGTGGATTAACCACAACCTTATCTCCAGTTAGGTCATTGCCTAGTAATAAATGAATGTCCTCAACGGGTAAAGAAAGCACTATACCGACTGTCACAGGTCCTGAAACTAAGTCTGATGACAAATTTACAGAATGGAGAGGAACATTAACAAAGCCGCACTCTACTCCCTGAACGAGAATACTCTCATTAGAACACGACTTCTCATAAAAAGGCAAAATACCTGATAATAAAAGACTGAGAAGCTCCTGTATCCGTTAAAATTTTATTAGGGATAGAATTGGCCAAATCACCCAAGAGTGATATAGAACCCTTCGACATGAATGATTCATAATTCTCCATAATAAAATCAGACTGGGGTTTTTGAGACTCAACAAATGTATCGCTTTCAATACATGACCATGACCTTGACCTCTTAGAAATAAGAGCATTTGGGATAGGTCTATCTTGATTCTGATGCTTATATTTCAATTTGAAGCAATCAGAAATAACGTGTCCTTTATTCTTGCAATAGGTACACGTAGGAAGAGACAAGGATTTTGAATCAAGCTTATTAGAAGCTTGATTTTTAAAAGTTGTGCCAGATTGATTTTAGAAGGAGTCGTATTATGCTGAAATACCTTTTTACCTGAAGACTGCTGAATGAAAGTCTTGCTTACAACAGGAACTTTGAGTTAAGCAATACTTATCAACGGCACAAGCAGCATTTTCCAAGGTTTCATTCTTATGCTCATCAAGATAAGTCTTAATGTCGCATGGACACAGTTCTTGCACTCTGCAAGTAATACAAATTGTTAGAGACTTTCATAATCATGTTCAACTTTCTTGGCTAAGCACCATCTCTCAAATAACTGCCCTTTTTCTCTTGCAAATTCAACATGAGTTTGTCCAACTTCTTTTTAATAGTTCCTAAATTTTTGCCGATAAGCTTCAGGGATTAACTCATATTCGTTTAAGACGCATTCCTTAACCAGATCATAGTCAGCACTTTGATGAACTGACAGTGAATGGTAAATATCATTAGCCATAACAATAAGTTCATATTTTAGTAATTGAGTCCAATGCTCCCTTGGCCATTTAAAATTTTCAGGAACTTTTTCAAAACAAGGAAAATATTTGTCTACTTCTTTGTCTCTGAAAGGGGGCACTAACCTAATATTCTTTGTAATATCAAAAATTGAATTTGTATGTGAAGTGGGATTTTACTTTTCACTTGCCAGCTCCATTTCTTTCATTTTATTTTGAAATTTATTTTCACCCTTCTCTTTTTGCATCTGTAAGTGCATTTGTTCTTTTTGTAATTGCATTTGTTCTTTCTGTAACTCCAATTGCATTTGTTTTTCTTTCTCTCTCTTATGTCTCTCTCTCCTCTTTCTCAAATTGTAATTTCATTTGTTTATCTTCTCTCTTTCCCATCTCCCTCTCTCCTCTTTCTCAAATTGCAACTGCATTTGTTTCTCTCTCTCCTCTTTTTCAAATTGTAACTGTTTTTCATCTTTCTGAAGTTCAAGCTTCCTTAACTCTAATTCCATCTTGTATTTTAATTTCAATTCCTTTACTTTTATGTCAGAGTCTGATACAGACTTACTGACCGAACATAAAACACTTTTATCGAAAACATTCTTTTCAACCAAATACTGAATCAAAATGTTTTTTAATTTTTTGCTTCATTAAGGAAGATTTTGCCTCAAAAAGATTATATTTTCTGGCAAGTTCAAACAACTGATCTTTTTTCAAACTATCCAACTGCCCCTGAGTAGGACTAGTAAAAAAAAGTCTCCACTTTTGATGACATTGTGAAAAAGCCTGTTGATTTCACTAAAAATTTCAAACAAAATATGAAATAGTACTTGGGATTTAAAATATTCTGAAAACTAGGGGAATTTAAATTTCAAAAAACAATTTTCTGAAATGTTTTAGCCAAAATTCATATATCCCAGAAAAATCCCCAAGTTTTCTTTGTTACATGACTAGGCTCGCACAAAGTAACAAAGAAAAAGAGTGAAGCCAACAAGCTTTGTAAATTTAACAAAATAATTTATTTCCCTAGAAAACAAAGTAAAAATATGAAAAAGGACTTACAGTTTGTGAATATAATCCAAAACTTAATCCTAGAATTTAAAAATATAAGTCCTATCACTGAACAGTTCTAACTGAATCCAAGTTCAAATCTCAATGAAGTTCCAAGATGGAAGGTGATGACGTCCTCTATAACCTGTTTTGGGCTGATGTGTCAACAGCTCCTTGTTGAGTCACCAAGAATATAATTCTGACTTTAGAATTCCGAATATTTTTTAGTAAATGTCTTTGTCCAAGAATTTCGATGAAGAAGAGTATTTTCCAGAGTAAATCAATTATTTTAAATAAAAAAACTCAATTCAAATGGCAACAACATGAATACCTTTCAGCCTCAAGGTATTATTTACAACTGACTCAGAAACACTGAGATTCAGAATTAAACCCCTACTAAGAATGCAATTACAGACCCGTGTGATGGGTCACGTGGTCACCAACTACAAGTCCATTATCACATAAGCTAATCCAGCCTTAGCTAAGAATCTGATTCCCAGACTGGAAATGAATTTAAATATAAAACGTTGTTTATTCAGACTAACACATAGGCAAAGTATGGCCTTGATTACAACCAATAACTTTTACTCAGTGTTTACCAAATTTTGAAACAAGGCCTGCTAAAAATACAATGAATACTTTTGCGTTCTAATCAGGCTAAAAGAACTGAACTGAATTTACTGGGAAAAATGTCAAATACAGTTAAAATATTGTCATTACAATAAAATGGAATGAAACAAAAATAAAATAAAAAGAAATTTAAAACTAACACACAAGTAATTTAATTACATATACGTAACACAGGTTTTATGAATCACAGTAATGTAATCCAAGATCACCTTGTTTGAATTCACCATAATTCCAAATTAATGTTTCTGTTAAAAGAATATCATTGAGCACTCGAAGTTTCCTTTGCCCTTTCTGGGAGTGGAATTTGCTAGAATCCTTTGAAAAGGTAAAATTTAGTGACATTCATATATTTCCAATACTGTCAATGCAGTCATCAATTTATCTGCTTTCAATACAAGTATACATGGTGAATTATAGTGAGTTTTACTCTGTTCAATGAAATCATTCTCCAGTGAATCCTGAATTTCTTTTTCTCCTGTTTGAGAGGGTTCAACCTGTATGGATGCTGTTCCACTGGTGTGGAATCTACAATCTCAGTGTCATGGTCGATTTTATTTGTTCGTGTTGGAACATCTGGAAATTTGCTCATATTCAAATAATACCAAATAATAGCTGTTTTAGTTCACTTATGGTATTTCTTGCTGATGCAGATGTGAAAGTTTCTGGTCCAGATTATTTTAGATTTATGAATTCCGAAGATTTGAAAACACCAAGGTCACTACAGTCCAATTGCATTCCATCACATAAATCCTCAGTGAGGGAGAGGTCCAGCTAAACTTACTGAATGATTAACCTAGCTATCTCTATTAACTAGGGGTGAAACAATATAGCTGTCCCTCGTATTGATACGATTCACGATACACATCAGTATACATATGAACATGATGGTCTTTTCATCTTTGGAAGGTAGGTGGTGCCCCTTTATATATGTTGACAAGCAGCAGAGAGTGTGAACAGACCATCTGCTTGGATTGTTTCTTATTAAAACAAAATTATGGTCTCAACAGTCAACAATGATATAAACCCCCACCGACTGGGTTACTCCATCGTTGACTTTCGTTGTGTGTTTGTTATACTTGCGGACAATCTACACTTGGTCGCACACTCTCTGCTGCTCTGGTTTTTATCCAAAGATTTTATCAAGACCTATACGATCCCTCGACCTAGGATCATGTAAATTTATTGTAATAAATCTGTGCGGTTTAGACTGTGCTGCTGAAAAGAAATTTTTAAACTTAATTATATCCATATCTCCTGAACACCAAGTCTGATGAATGTTCCGCAGAGTATGTGTATTAACTCCATTAAACACAACTAAATTATTACAGTTATCTCTGATAACTTCAGGTATTTGTGTATAACACTGAGTAACAGAAATTACATCTGTATTTTTGTGTCTACCTCTGGAAAATGTCCGAGCTGGATTTGATTGTTTGTCCAGCATCACATCATCATATACTACGAGGTTATTAAAAAATCCATCAAGGTCATCTACAGATGGGGTTTCATCAATATCGGTGATAAAGTCAACAACATCATCGGTGTTGCCATCTTCATCTAACAATTTTGCATTTTCATTAAAATCTTTTAAGTACTTCATAAAATCTCTGATCATCTACAGATGGCACTATTCAATATAACCTATCCCACTTTAACCATCTCATTATCAAACTAAGCAACAATTGCGTCTTAACAGACCCAGATGAGCCAATTATTATCACCCTGATAGAATTCAGTAGCGCTGGATGATGCTTGACTGGCTCTTGCTTTCGTGTTGTTGAGAAGTCAATTAGATCCATATGATAAATAATATGAATTTATATTGTGCTCGATGTAGAGCACCCACTCCTACCACTGGATTAACAACAATAATAACAAAAAATAAAAGGCGTGCACTTACAGGCAAGTGTGTGAAATGTGGTACAAAAAAATACAAATTTATTTTGTCTCGCCTGAAGACAGGTGGTGATATCGCTGCTTCACTGGGAAAATTACGAGGAACTCCATGGGCTAAATACCCTTGTGAAAAACATCTTCTGGATACAATTAATGTGGTCCTGAAACCCGAGTTGATATTCGACTTGATGAACGAGACCAACCAAGCGGTGGAGAGTATCCAATAAATGCAATTAATCAAGCATGTCATATTCATGATGTTGCGTATAAAAAGGATTTATAACAATGACATATTGTAGATGTGAAGTTGATTCATGCATTAAACTCTATAAAGAATAAATCTCTCAGAGAAAAACGCGCTAGTTTTCTGGTGAAATCTGCAATGAAAGGTAAACTGGTATTAGGGGCTGGTAATTAATCAACTGATTATTATCATAATGGAGTTGGTTTATTATAGTCCAAGGGAAAATCGGAGAGGCAGAGCAGCGATTAGTAAACTTGCTGATGCAGCAAATGTTTCACATTCTGTTGCTACAAATTGGTTAGGACAACAGGCAATATGGCAAATCTATCTACCACAGCCTAAAAAAATTCAGTATATTTTGATGTCAGCATTCCCAAATAAGTTCATCAAGCAGATATTTTGTTTTTACCACATGGTACTATTAAAATTTTTTAGACATCAATCGTACACATACAAATACGCGTTAACTGTCGATGTTGCAAGTAGATATAAAGAAGCAGAACCACTATCAACAAAAACGGCAACATAAGTTGCATCTGCATTTGAACGAATTTATCAATGTGGTGGTCTACGATGGCCACAACTATTACAGGTTAATCCTGGCAAGGAATTTCTTGGTGTAGTATCATCTCTGATGAAAAAACATGATGTCAAAATCAGATGAAGGCCCAATGCAATTCATCGCAATCAGGCAATCATTGAACAATTTAAATGAACATTTGCTGGGATTATTATTTGGATACCAGTATGCGAAGGAAATAGTTCAGGCAGATACGAGATCTCGTGAATGGGTTGCAAGATTACAAAGTGTGATGGCTGCGTTAAATAATGAAATTACTCGTGCAACTGCCATGAAACTCATTAATGTAACTACAAAAAAACACGTACCAATACAACGACATGACTTTTCAAAACAACTAGTATTAGGTAATGTGACTGTCAGATATTTATATGAACCTGGTTAACTTGAAAGGGGTACAAAAAGAGCAACTGATCCTATCTGGAGTGTGACTACACATAAAATTTCCAGCGTGGTAAGATCCACAGGCAGACCTGCAATCTACAGACTGGATTCAACTGCTCCTCAACGTGGATTTGTACGTAACAATTACAATTCCTGAAGAGACACAAATACCACCGTGTTCACTTTTGTAAACTGGCTCCTTGATGTCGATTGCACTCAAGACAGGTCAGCATCACATTTTTGCATGTGTGACCAAGACTACTATTAATTCTATCCACGGTAAACTGTCTTGGATTATTATTCAAATACTGCCACAACATATTGTTGTGACAACTTGCACAATGATTATTCTGTTGTTGTTTCAGTGTCATAACAAATTCAACGTCAAGATCAAAGTCGCATTTATTTTTTTTTGTCATACTGTTTATAACCAGATAATTTTTTCTTGACAACTTTGTCGCTGATATTGTCACCGACTACATCATCGTCTATGACAACCCTTCGCAGTTGAGATATTCTTCTGACTCGAGACACTGCGAGATAAACTAAATTTGACCATTTGATCCGATCATCAATAATCCAAATATCTGTATCAGAAATTGTTAATCCTTGTGACGAATGAATCGTTATAGTGTATCCTAGTGTCCATGGAGTTTTATCCCTGACTCCGTCAGGCGTTAACGCGCTCGCAACAACATCAACAGGAACTAAAACAATATCATTTAGTACAAGATTTTGTTTCTCATTAATTCCTGGAATTTCAACTTCAATATTCTGTTGTCACATATCCGCTGGGCGATAACACAATGGTACAGGTAGATCTGAAAATTTTTCTTTATGTAAAATAAATAATTGTTGCAGTGTATCACGAACTATCTTTCTACTTGCAACTATCAAATCAACTGGCCTCCACAAATTCCAAAAATCATTCATAAGAGTTTCTGGAATTATTTCACGCATTATCTCACACTGTATTCTATCTGGCTGCAGTCTGATTAACATTTTTAATTCTTTCAATGGTTCATCAATAGCTCTATGGTCATCAGTTATTTCTTCGTAATAATTTACAAATGTTTTTATTCATTCGTGCAGAGACTGTCCAACAAAAGGTGGCGGTTGACCATGATCCCCACACATTGTCACAGCAGTATTTTTCGTCAATAACCAATCAAGAAATACTTTTAATACTTGGAGCGATACAGTACAACTTCATCCCAGTTAATAATTCCAGGAACATATTTTTCACCCATTCGTTCAGGAGTCCATGCATCTCCACACCATCTGAAAAAGCTGTGATAAGTTGGAGATTTTACTCCTCGTTCATTCATTTCTCCGGCGAGTCTGTGTGTAGGTGTTAAAACAATAATATCTGAACAGTTGTTTAGAAATAATTCAATCACATGCGTTGTTTTACCAGAACCACCACATCCATTGAGATAAACAGTTTTATGTCTGGCCACAGGATCATACACAGATGGTGCAGATGATTTTGATATTTGATTATTATTCTTGTAATATATTTCCTTGATTTCAATGTCTGCGGATTCTGAATAATCAAGTATCTTTTCTTGTTTTATTCTCCATTCACCCCAGGATTCATTAACGCAGAGAAATGGTTTTAATGAATCAGTGTATTTTTTATTTATATCAAATGAATCTGTGGCAACTCGGATTGCGATAATAGGAAATCTTTTTATCATTTGATAATAAATTTATTGACACATACGCGAGCACTGAAGATCTTAAATGAGAAAACTGCAGTGACTCACCATCAATATAGCTCACAATTGTACCTAATTTAGCTCCGTCTGAAAAATAAGCATTACTTCAACTTTAAATGTGCCTTTGTTTGTTGTATCAGCAATTATAAAATCGAGTTCAGCATCATCCATGATTAATCTTGTGCTATGTCATTTATGATCATATGAACCACCCTGAGTAAATTTACCGATTATTTTTCTGCCGAGATCTTTTGCAACTTTATTTTCGTAATCAATTGCATCAGGATTTTCTTCTGACTCTGTCAGGGAATATTTCTTTGGTTGTGGTAACCAAACTTGTTTTTGCAGATGATATAATATAATTGCTTCACTTACAACTAATGATATCAATATTGCTACATCAAGCATGTATCGTAATAGTACTATTGGAGCCCAAAGTTTTTCTGAGAAATGTCTTCCAAACCAAACATAAATAATCGGATGCAGATTATCTACAAACTCAAACTAATCTACACAGGCAAATCCAGTTAAATCAAAATCTGGTAAGGGACCATTTATCGAAACCCTGGTCATCTCGTGTGTTGGATGTCCAAATCTTTTAAAGTATTCAGAACACTCTCCGTATCCAAGAAAACTTTCTGGATAACATGCTACCATATCAACTGATATATCGTCATTATAATCGTATTTAGTATTCCACAATCTGCCGTGTCCATATTCGATGCAGCTACGCTGAATATCAGCAAGAAATTCTGATCTTGTCGGTGTCTATGAATTCTTCTTTTGAGCAGCATGTGCAACAACTGATGGAATGGTAAAACAATTATTCATTAATTGTTCAACCTCTGACTATCACGATATTATCAGGAGTATATTTTAATGCAATTTTTTTTCATTTCTCAATGGAGTGATTCTGCACGATAAATTTCTCCATTAGGACGGACAAACTGATCATACACAGATTCTGAACTCTGAAATAACCACATGGATACAGGATCACTCTTACTAATACTTCTGACAAAATCAAAGATATAATCATTATAAAAATTAACAATTCAATCTCGTGGAAATATTGTTACTGCCGAGTCCATGCATGTGCGTTATGATCAATGATCAGAATCATGGTTCCTCTTGATATATACAGCAAAACCTGTTATGAAAGACTGCCCCTTATGCCAACAAAAAGCAGTCTCTCAAGACAGGTGGTCTCTCATATCAGGCTTGTACAAAAAGACCAGTTTCCAAGGTCCAGTTTCAGAATAATTTCAAGAAAAATAACCACAATCACTGTACATATATTCTATTCTTTATTAATATTTCTTGCTGAAATATTGTATGCATTCATCTAAAAACAAAATTATACAGCAATAAAGATATACTTCTGTCATTAAACATGAAATCACATTTACATTTGAAGATCACATATTTTAGCATATGAAGTCATTTCTGAATTACCCCTTTTCCTTTATAACAACCTAAATTTGTTTTATCAACATTTAAACCTCTTTTTTTTGCGAGTGGTCTGCTCTTTTTCACTTCTTTCAGTTACAATAATTATTTTCTCCAGCCTTAAAATTTGTCTCTTTTTAGTTGGAGGTTCGTCCATTGTCATTAAGGTTCTAGGTGTTAAAATTATAAGTGCTCAGTTGTAATATCAAACATAAAGACGGTTTTGACTGGGCTTTGGGAAAATATGAAATATCTATACATGTGCATTGCATATCTAACAATTAATGAAAAAAAAAGAAACAATTTTTCTCATCCAGAAACAGAACCATTTACTCAGAGACAAAAGTCAACGGCTTCATTCAAAGATGACATACTAGGATTAACTCTATAAGCTAAGTGTATAACCCGGTCACACCAACTTGAATAAACGACAGCTTTGTGATTGAGATGTAATCACTTAACATTGGGGGGATAAACAAGAAACATCACAAGTCTTGAACACTATCAATTGAATCCCACAAACGATTCTCTCTTGCTGGTTTAATAGACCTTATTCACCCATGGCAATACGGATTAACTCTAAAGACAAACAATATATGCGACCACTACGTCAACTTTGGCACCACAACGTCAATGACATGTACGTTAGCCTGGTTTACAGACTGTAGCATCTATCAACGGTAGCAACAATCCATTTTTTTAAAAAATATTCCTTGTATGCTTGTTTTTGATCAGAACAATCGTTACTAATCATGCGGTCATTGTAACAATTGATTACATATAGGTCAGTGGTGTCCATCTGTTCTCACGATACGGTCGTTCACATAGATGTCGGGTCCTGCGATTAAGGCCAGGAAGCAGGCTAAGTGCGGGAATAATTAGTCTGGTTCCCTGCTTTGTATGCTCCCTGCGTTGCTCACCCCTATATGAATAGCGGAGAACAAAGCAGGGAGCATATGAAGCAGGGAACCAGACTAGGAAATAATCTACATATACTTTAGTCTGGTTTACGACAGAAGCTATAAAACACTAAAAGCACAGCTAAAAAATCGGTAGCCAGTCTATTTTTGTTTAATAAAAAAATTAAAATTTAGAACGGTATGAGCGGTCGTTCTTTCAGGGATTAAGTAAAGGTCGGTGGAGTTTATCCTCGTTTTTGCGATGCAGTCGTTCATAGCAGTGTCGAAATGCATATTTTGCCAAGACATTGTGGTAGCTGGTCGCATTCAGCAGGTGGTCGCTCATAACAGAGTCTTTATATAATAAAATCGATCCGTGCATTACGATTGTGGTCGGAAATGACAGGTGGTCGCTCGTGACAGTTTTAATGTATTTGGATTCGTACAAAATATCTCCGGTTAGTGTTTTCACTTACTGGGAATTTTAGTCTTTTTCCTAACTCAGCAATGTCCCTGATAGACACTCCAATATCTTTAACTTTTTCTGCCCACCCATTTATTTTTTTACGTTGTAGATCAGTTAAACCTTTTCCACGCATCGTGTTTGTGATGTGTTATGTAATTCGCTCGGCTACACAATTTATCCTTGACTCTGTCAAGGACAGTTTCATCGGTATAAGATCATTGACATTGGGTTTATCATTTAGCGGATATATACCATAAACAACTGCAGTCACAAGATACACTTGTTCATAATATGGTTTGTCAATACCAGTCAACACTCCTGGTTTGGAATTATTATTTAACGTGACATTAATATTTCCAGTGTGTCTTGACTGTATGCGGACAGGGTCACGTTTGTCACGGATAATCCAAGTGCCGTCATCTGTCTGCACAATAAATTTTATTAGAATAAAATATCTTTGATTGCCTTGATGAATATCAAGGTAGTTAATAATCTTCCTCGTTCGTCATTCATTCTGGTATCTACAGCACTCATGATTCTGAATGTTGACCATACATGATCCGCGCCATCTTCACAAAATTCATTTTCAGCTTCACGGATACAATCAGTTTACTGAAGTTCGACTCTGTCAAAGACTCTGCCAAGGGTCTTGTTTAGCCATTACCACAGTTACTGGGCTATCCTCACTGTCACTACTTCACTTCCATATTACAATGGATCAGACCGCTCCGGTGGCCTAATGGTTAGAGCGTCCACCTTGGATGTGGGAGGTCACAGGGTTCGAACCCCGGCCAGGTCATACCAAAGACTTTAAATAATGGTACTAACTGCTGCCTCGCTTGGCGCTCAGCATTAAGAGGTTAGTGTTAGGACTGGTCGGCCTGGTGTCAGGATAATGTGACTGGGTGGGACATCATGCCACATGTCTGCGGCATGATGCCCCAGTGCTAGATATCACTATAAGCTGTCACAGTGCAGACATCGTAGCGATATGGATGAAAAATTGTTAAAGCTACGTTAAAAATCCAAATCACACTCACACATACAATGGATCGTTTGACGATCTGACATAATCTTTCTCAACTGTCTTACACGATTATTCACAATCTTTTTTGTCTCGTATTCATGAGATAATTCTGATCTAATGTTTTCAATCATGTTCGCGAGTGAAATGAATTTTTCAACTTGTGTGTCATCGACCTTTGCCAAGGATTCTAACATCGATCGATAAATCAACTTCATGAATCTGTTATCAGATGTAATGTATATTTATTTCCAAATTTTTGTTATTGTAATGATTCAAAATCACAAATAATTTTTTCAGGATTAAATTGATCAGAAAGTTTTATTCCGTCATTTTGTAATTTTTCAATTGCAGAAATAATAACATTAATATTTTCATAATTCATTTATATAAATATATCTGTTTAAAATAAAAATAAAATATTAATAATATTATTCTGAATAATAATAAAAATAAAAATCAGAATAAAAATATTTCTGAATATATTTATATTTATATTATTTTTTATTCTGATAATATTTATTCTGATTATGATATTTATTCAGAATCAAATTTAGAGTAAGAATGTGAACATGATCTCTATCACATACAACTGTAATAATATGTTCTCGTTAATTGTTGTATTGTTTACGAACGCACATACAGATTAATACTCAAAACATCATTCCGCAAATCCAAAAGGTGTCCAGTCTGGTCAGTAAGTTTGAAATGTATCCTTGATAATAATGGATTATAACATCTCAGATAAACAAGATTAATTGGTTCTGATACAATTAAATATCCTGGTGGGACCTGAGGGATAAATGAATATAAAATATACCCTTGCTGGGCTTGATTAGAGTTTTCAGTATTTACTTGATAACTGCCATCAATGTCGTCACAAACGAGATTGACCGAGATAGTTGTTGTTATATTAACGATACCCGGTGAGACATGACAGCCTCATTATTGTACAGAAGTATACCTGGCAGCGGATTTAATCTTTTCCATGATTCGAGAACCCTTGGAAAATAATTATTGATAAAACTTGAAAATTCTTGTCCTTTATAAAAATCAAGATCAGGTATTATTAAATTATCACCATATAAGTTAATCGTTTTTCCGTAGTGTCTAAAAAAACAAATCTTGATCATCGTGAGATTTTATATTTTCAATGATGATTTTGTTAACGTATTTTTGGTCTAATATAATCTGAAACATGCTGGAATAAATTGATAATTTGTTGTTTTACATCATCGCTGTAATACTGTATCATACTCAAAAACAAATTTTTTATATCAGTGTATGTTCCGTCGTATTCAAATTTAATTGCAGCAGCAAATGATCTGATCAGCTCCACATTAATAGATTTTTTTGTATCTTCAAGAGTAAATAATTCATTTCTTATATCATGAATTCCTTCCTTATCGCTAATAAATATATATCTGTTAAAATATGTCCCTGGTTCTTCCTTTCGATATTTCGGATTTCTTGTAAATGATTGTTTCACTGAAAGGAATTCATCTTTGGTTCCGGTGGTCTTACACCTAATACTGTTTTGATCGATGATTGATATATATCTACAGCATAATCTGGAAAATATACTTCAATTGCTGCAGATAATGTTGGTTCATGAACAGTAATGGCTATCTTGGATTCTTTACCTGTTACTGATTTAATCCGGCACTGGAATTCTTCATTGATCTGTTCGATTTGATAACTGCCCGTTGGATTATTGACTACTTGCCAATCTGGGGTTCCGTCATCGCGATTTTTATTTGCATATACTAATGAATTGTTTGGTTGTAATCCACCAAATGACTTTGATCTAATATTTGGCCAACTACAATAAACTCGTAATTGTGCTAGTGATATTTCTTTTGCTGGAACTGCAGTTGGAAAATTAATGCTAAATTCAGGATTGGTTGAACTTGCTGATATCATTATGGTTTTTGGATGTGCTGTATTAGTGACGATCTGTTGAAGTAATTCATTTGACATTAT
Source organism: Megalonaias nervosa (assembly GCA_016617855.1). Classification (NCBI taxonomy): domain Eukaryota; kingdom Metazoa; phylum Mollusca; class Bivalvia; order Unionida; family Unionidae; genus Megalonaias; species Megalonaias nervosa. The sequence continues at coordinate 9,017 of JAECUM010029353.1, read as the reverse complement.
TAATAAATCAGGATTTTAAATAAAGATAACTCTGACATCCTGATTCATAAATCAGGAGCATTTCTGCGAATTCCTATCTGATATTATTCCATCACGGAGTCCTGATGATATCAGCGATGATAATTTGGCATGTGCTTGTGTTGCCGCTGAGAGTAATATTTGATATTCATGCAATTTATCAGCCGCACATGTAGATATGTTTTTTGCAATTATATTAAGAACACCAGCAATTGTTGTGGTTGAAACACAAATTGTTACAACTGCTGGCGATGTCATTGTTACCGCAGACAGTAATACACCGATTCCAGCGACTACAGCAGATGCAGAATAAACAATTATATCAGTAACAATGACACGCCTACGATATTTTTTTAATTTTTATTGTATACTCATCTATGATATTTTTCAATTGGGTCTGTAAAAAACACTTGTTCGTATCTGTATTTGTTTGCCGCCATTTATATTTGCTGTTAAGTAATCAACTGAGGTGTTTCAACGACGAAATCCAGACACCACCAGTAGGACACTGTGGTTATTTTTTGTCAGATGGTTCCAGTATAAATATTTCTTCTGTATCTTTATTTAATATAATAGACACGGTTCCAGAAAAATTATCAGTTGAGTGACGCCACGGATACGTGGTAAATATCCTAAATTTTGCAGCACTGAACACGGACAACCTATATACACCAGTGACTTCTGCGGTATGTTTGATAGTGTTATTTTGCTGTGACCATGTTGATGATCCTTATGATACTGTGTATATGATACTGTTAATCTGCTTGTGAGGAATTTTAATCAGATTAGTTTTTTGAACGATATTAGGAATTCCACTGATGATATCGTTGAGTCTTGCATTTACATTGGAAAGTTTAATATCAATGAACAATGGATTACCGAAGAAATCTTTCTGCGGTTTTATTGAGTTTTTGAAAATTTCTGCGAACATTTAAAAATATATTCACGTGAATGTCATATTCAGATATGTGGATGATAAAGATACTACAATCGATGACAAATTTGTCATCGATTGTAGTATCTTTATCATCCACATATTTCTTTGTTGCTGCGTCTTCATCACTTGTTGGTTCCCTCAAAACAACTATTTTATATCCATTCATGTTGAGTTCACCTGTCATTGTGTCACCAGTGGATTTTAAACGATTTTAAATGATCAGCAACACTTTTTTAAATTTCATCTCTGATGGTTGCGATTGATACATTTGAGTTTCTGATTCTAACGCCATCAGTAAATACTGGAATATTATCAATGGCAGCACCGAGAACTCTACGAATTATATCAATCCATTTGATATTTTACATTTTTAACACACCGTATTAATCCTGAAAAACAACAACTTCATCTCTGTCAACTCCAGACAAGTTCATAATATCAGCAAGATCGCCTTTGGTTGCATATTTCAATAAATCGATATCATCTTTTGTTTTCTTCCCGTCAGAGACAGGAGAGGACCTTCCATAAATATCAACCATTATATGATTAGCTATTATTTAAAACAGTGTATTCATGTACAACTTTATGAGGTGCATTGGAAGATTTTGAAATAGCATCAAGTATAGTGAGTACTTCATGGCCACATATCGGCGGATGTTTTTTTTGTGTTGGTAATGTTGAATATCAGATTGGAATATTTTGCATGTTGCTAACATATTTTAAAACTTCTTTTGGTGGTGCCAAACCAAAAGAATCAAAATAAACAATTCCACGTGGAGCAATCACGTATGCAACCCAGTGAGTACCTAGACCAGAGTTTTTATCAAGATTAATGATACCGTTTTCAACATTGCTTAGTTTGTGCAGTAATTGATCACGCATAAAAACACCTCTGAAATTTTTTATATTCAGTTGCTTAGCATCATCAAGTAAATCAAAAATGGACATCGAGAGAGAATTAACGAAGTGTCCCTGGCAGTCTTAAACCCTTTCCGTACCGGGTAACTGGCAGTCTTAGACCCTTTCCTTTTTTTTGGATTCCTTTTCCTGTTGCTTTCTTCAGTGCCATCCCAGCAGTATTTCCAACAGCACCAAGTGCAGCTGCTTTTGCAATGGCTGGGGCTGAAGCGGCTATTATTCCTGGAATAGCTGCAAGAAGTGGAAATATACCACCCGTCTTTGCAATGTTTTTAATGGCACCCGCAGAATGATTAAGTCGTATGCCGGTCTTTGATCGTTTGGCTTCATTGAAGTGCCTGAATTGACGTTCTGATAATGATAGTTTATTTGAACCACCTTGGATTTGTTCTAGCTTTAGTTATATATTTACTCCAGTTTTCTTTTGACACTGATTTAGTTTTTTAATCTGACCAGGAGTCAGACTGACACTAACATGATGATATGACATTTATAATTATCATGAGCAATTTAATTACGTTTTCGACTGGGGCATCAAGGACTCTCATTCGACCACCAACACCTTCAAGCAACATTGTTTTATTGCTGAGTATGACAGCAATTGCTCTGTAATTAGCAATAGTTGCTGGTCGTGTCACAGCTCGAAAGTGTATATCAATGACAGATTGTCTGAATAAATCTATGTGTTCCAGTGAAAAGTAATAAATCGGATACAGATGAGTAAAATCAAACTGAGATATTTGTAAGCCAGTATCAACATTTTGATCGCATCCCATGAACGTCATCAAACGATGATACGCACGTGCAACATGATTATTTTCAAAATTCAATAATATTTCTTCAGATGGTTCTTGATGTCCATTTCTCCTCAAAGAAACCTCACTAACCCCAAGTTTATAAAAAATCATTATACTACGCTCTTGGTTGTCTATTCGTACAGTATCTTGGAAAGCAATAAATATATGTCGTGGTGCTGACACTCCATGCTGCGATGCTATCTGCCATGTGAATAAATCATTAATGTTGCTTTGAATAGCACCATGGTCATCATTAACCATGACAACATTGATTTACCACCTTGATTCATAAAAGAAAGTAAACGTTCTTCTTCAAGCATTGTTGGAGTTATTACTGGCATTCACAATGAAAATTTTGTTAATATTACTTTACCAGCATCACCAGCAGATCGCCATATTGCATCATCATCTGTAGTTTATCGCGTGAGTACAACTTTATGTTTGGCTCCAAAAATAACCTTTCTAACATTTCTATACAATCCAAAAATATGCAACAGTGGAATTGCACATGATTATCTTTTACGATTACCTTCCAACATTAATCGACGTGTTAAGAATCCTAAGTTGAAATTTGGATTATCACCAGCTGTAACTTTCTTTGGTCGTCTTATATTATACTTTTTGTCATCAGGGTGGTTAGTAGCATCTTTGACAAACATCATTGAGGGACCAACTGTTCTTGAATAATCGTCGGAATATCTTGCTAGACCTAATATCGTCATAGCAACATTGACATCATTATGGCATATTTCAATGTCTCTTCCGTCAATAATATATGCGGCACTTTTGAATAACGCCATAATGTCATTATTAACAAAGCCAACTCTGACATCAGCTCCATATTCAGTATTATCCATTTTCAGAATCTCACCTTCTACTTCAATAAATGCTTCAGCGGGTAAGAAATATCTGCTTGTATCATTAACCTGCGGCTCAATTTTATTATCATTTGGCTGTATTGCATCATACGAGTAATACTGATAATCACGCACAGACTCATCTTTTAGTACTGGTGCATCCATGTCAAATGCTGGATAAGATACACATTTGAACATCTTTATTATATTTACTATCGTCTAACACGAAAACCACTTCCTGCTATCAGATTGCAGCTATATTTTTTTCTTTCTCAAAACCATTAGTATTGGCAGCTAACTCTGCCAGTTTTGGATTTGCAGCCTGATTTATTATTATACTAACACTCGCAGGTATCACTTCAGTGCTGGGTAATTTTACTGATTGCGGTTTTCGTCGTATCAATCGTGTTAGTCTATCTTTGATTGCTGAGAATGCTTTGCTGGCAATATCACTAACACCTATATCATGAACAACATCAATAGATTTCATTCCCAGTTGTTTTACAAACGGTATCGCCTTTGGGGCTATCCTAAATAAATCCTGAACAACATCACCGAGTCCATCCCCGTAAATAGCTTTATAGGTGGTAATCGCGAATTTATTACCCTGACCATGGTCGGTCCACATTGAGCGTTATGTATAATCATCTTATTTTTATTCACTGCCATCTAATTGCATACCTTCAATCAATCACTGCAGTAATAATCATCAACTATTTCATCAATGAGGAATCGATCAAGATTAATATCCATGATACTGCCTGTAAATAATTGTTGACAAATATCAGCTGCTCCATTTATAATTTCTGGGGAATTATTAGCAGCTCGTTTTCTGCCAATCAGAATTTCTAGTCTTTCAACATCAACAAGAGCATTATCAGGACGTGGAGTAATAAGACCACTTCCCTTAGTACCTGTACTAATACCACTTCCAGTTGTTTCTTCTTCCTCAGTAAAATACGGGCTGTAGTATTTCGGTGAGGGAGAAACTTTTAGCCTCTTCGACTTATCTCTCAAAATTTTCAAAATCACCTCTGTATTTATCGGTAATTCTAGAGATACCATGGGACTTTTGAAATACAAAAGGAACCCAATTTTTTTCTGAAACACTAGCGGTGTTTGGATCTAATAATTCATCACGATGTGGATATCCTGTTGCGGCAGCCGCTATAGCGTTTTCTCTAAGTAGTCTACGACCTTCGGAAAGTCGGGCTGATGGTTTTGGTTTTGATTCTGGCGTAACAAGATCCTTTACATCACTGACCTCCTCAAGAACTTTGTCAACACTCTGAAGTACTGGTACTTCTTCCTGTAATTGTGGTTGAGCTGCAGCTATTTTAGCCGGAAGTTCTCGCAGAATCCTTTTAGTTTTCTTAGTTCGCTCTGCTATTTTTCCAGTTGCTTCAGCGGTTTTCTCCAACGCGGGAAGAAGACCTTTAGTAGTCTTTGTAATAGGTTTAAACAATTCTTCTGCACCTTCTGCAAATCCTTCTTTAAACTCCTGATGCGCTTGTAGTTGCTGTTTGGCAGATTCACAGACAGGTAGATATTTTTTATTGCTTCTAGTCGTTCTCGAGCTAGTCTTCAATTATTATGAGTTGTCTGAAATTATTGTAGTCTTGACCAACATTTGTGGCTGAGCACACCTAACAATTAACAGTTCTTTTTATCTTGCAAATTCAACATGGGTCTGTCCAGTTTCTTATTTACAGTTCATAAACCTTTGTTGATAAGCCTCAGGTACAAACTCTAAGCCTTCATCTGTATTTCCCTCTCTTCCTTTTCACTTTGCATTGTATTAGCACATCTTCTCTCTCACTTCTTTCTGCAACTGCATTCATCTCTCTTTTTCTTGTGGGTTTTTTAATTAAAAAAATGTTAACATAAGTTTCAGCAATTTTAGTCATATTGCTATGATGTCTGCACTGTGGCAGTTCATAGTTATGTCTAGCACTGGGGCATCATGCCGCAGACATGTAGCATCATGTCCCACGCAGTCATTTTATCATGACACCAGGCCAACTAGTCCTAAAACTAACCTCTTAATGCTGAGCACAAAGACAGGCAGTGGCTAAAGCACAGGTACCATTTTTTAAAATAAGTCTTTGGTTTGACTTGGCCAAGGTTCAAACCTGCGATCTCCCACATCTGAGGTGGACACTCTAACCACTTAGGCCACAAGAGTGGTCTCTCTTTCCCAATAGCGTACTAACGGGGTGGGGGGGTGGGCCAGGACAGTTGCCCTGGGCACTGTAAGTCTAGAGATGCCAAAACCAAGAGCACCAAGGGTCTCTTTCTGAAGCTGCACTTGTTTCTCTTCTTTCTGTTTCCAAAGCTGAAGCTTTCTTAACTCTAATTCCATCTTGTGTTTAATTTCAATTCTGTTACTTTCATTTTAGTGCCAGATAGAGACTTGCTTATCAAAATCAATGCACTTTTATAATAAAAAATTAAATTCCACCAAATATTGGACCAAATTATTTTTAATTTCTTGCTTTGTTAAAGTAGCCTTTGCCTTAAAAAGATCATTGTCTGGCAAGTTGGAGTAATTCATCCCTTTTCAAGGACTTCATGGGTAGGATTTAATAAAGTTTTCACATTAGATGGCACTGTGGAAAGCTTGTTGGTTTCACTAAAGATTTCTCAGATATGTGAAATAATACCTGGGACTTACAAAAATCAGAAATAAAGTGAATTTAAATTTAAAAAACAAACTGAAGTTTTTGGAAATATTTTAGAGAAATTTTTATTTCGGAAAAGCCTCCAATTTTCGGTTACAATTCTATGGTCTCAAGCTAAGTCACACAAAAGAGCCAAAACCAACAACAAAAAAAAAAAAAAAAAGGAAAATTCATGTCCGAAGAGAACACAAAGTAAATATTTAAAATCAATTTACAGTATTTTGAATTAAATCCCAAATTGTCCTAAAAGTTCTATCACAAGTCGAAATATATAAAGTTCCAATTGATTCCAGTGGTATTCGAAATAAGTTCCAATACTGAATGTGTTGATGTGCCTGTAGTCTAAAATGTGCTAATGTGCCACTGGCCTGGAGTGTGGTGATGTGCTAACAAACTTTTAATGTATCACAATAATATATTCCAAAATGTTCTTGTTTGAATTCACAAAAATTTCAAATTAATGTTTTAGTCAAAGAATTATTGAACACTTTGCAATTCAAGTGAATAATAATTTAAATAAATCCAACCATATTAAAACTGAACACAACAAAAGGCTGATTCTACTTCAGATGTAAAGGCAAAAATGAGTAACTTCTTAAGTAACCAACATTATATAATGGCCTAAAACATGGTAATAGAGCTTTCTGAACTATAACACTGACTAGGTGAAACACCAAAATATACAACAATTAAGCTATATAGTAAGATGATGCATTAAATAGTGAACAAATTAAGTAAAATGCAAAAAATAAAACCAATTTGCACTGTTTGATGAAATAATTATTGTAAACACTGTACTGCCTTGTTTATTGATTTTGAAATAAATCAGTCTTAAAAGATCAGACAGCGAGAGAGAGAGAGAGAAAGAGAGAAAGAGAGAGAGGGAGAGGACAAATGAACAGAATAAAGAATGCTATCTGCAAGATAACTCCGATTGCCTGGGGACCTGAGTTGGTAACAAAAACTTCGTGTTTATTGTATGGCCAAATGACGTCTACTGTAAATTAATTGTAGATAGGTGACTTAATTCACCTTTCTTACTGTGAATGTCAGATAAAGGGATCATTTCTGGCAGTGACAACTGATGGAATTTGATTTATGGTCCAAGGTCAACAACATGGGGTGTAAACTGTTGTAATGCTTTTAAACTGTAGCTCAAAAATAAATGCAAGTTTAATATTAGGAAGATTACAACTGTTCCCATGTTATTAAACTGTAGCACAGAAATAAATACAACTGTTCCAGTGTTATTAAACTGTAGCACAGAAATAAATACAACTGTTCCAATGTTATTAAACTGTAGCACAGAAATAAATACAACTGTTCCGATGTTATTAAACTGTTGCACAGAAATAAATGCAACTTCTAATATTAAACAGGTGTTGCATGGTGCATAATCTTCAGGTAAGAAAAAGCTTTAAATAAATGGAGGCATGATTCACTAAATACACTACTGTATTCAACACATCACTGGATGGACACACAAAAGCTCTTTACAGTGATCTTCAGGTTCTGGCCACGAGCTCTGTCTTCACAACTGGGTCTATACCTTTCTGAAACTGACCATTCTGTCCTTAGTTGCTTCACCCCCCTATTAGAATTACTACAGGTTTCCCTTAGACCATCTGACACTTTTAAAATTAGATAGGACAAAAGATATGCAGAAAACATGACCAGTCAAAACTGGCATCAAAATTAGTTTATTTTTTTATAATTTAGATTGCCAAACCTTCTGTTTGTGTTTGTCACAACTACTCAGTGCAAACAATGTCACATACATTCCACCAGGGCTTAATGCAAACAATGTCATCCATTCCACAGCTGCTCCATGCAAATAATGTCATATCCATTCAAATGGAAGTGATAGACCTTCTGAATGGTAATGCTGTGCTATTAAGGTGGAGTTAAATATACAGTGTACCTCTTGGTGATAATAAGCAGCTTCACCCAAATGCACACATCAATGCTGGATGAATCTATTTTTAGAAAGGGTAAATGGTACATGAAAGACTGCACTGTGCAGCTGCATAAGTTAATTAGACTGAAACACCTCACTCTCAGGAGTCCTAACAGATTCTCTTGTTGAAAAATATAAACATGTGAGCTATCGTGATAATCAACTTGTGTCTCCATCACCATAACTAAAAGGGTGATTAGACATTCAGAAAGCCTATCACTTCAAACAGAAATAGGAAGATCATTGCTTTATTAAGATATCAACAGTTTATTTGAAATTCTAAATTACAAAAAATGATCCTTCATTATTTATCCAATTTTTGGCAACAGTGGTCTTTTATTTAGTCAAATGTAGATACGATACAAGTTTCCAAGGGACCAGGAGAAAATCAAGAGAATTTGGTATTCTTTGCACTGCTTTTGCTGTTTATTAAGTGATTCTCATTTATATGCAATAGTGTTTCAACCATAATTCCTCAAAACTTAAGCTAATAGAAACGCACTGTAGTCTAAAATTAATCAGAGATGTATGAGTCTAAATTAAAACTTCAGGAGACATGCAAATAAGCAAAACTGCATGAAACTATTCATGACAGAACTGATTGCAGAACACAGAAAATTATTATACATCTAAAACTTGTTCACATTAATTACATTTGAACTGAAATTAAAATTCTTGTCACATGATTACAGGGTACAAAAATGACTTGCAATCATAATGGTTCATTAGAGTATGACCTAATGACGTCACATAATCCCAGCTTGAGATTTCATTGTGATGATGGGTCGGCATCAATTTGCATAACATACAGTTTGAAGTCATTCTAAACATTTAGTCAGACCCCTAGCTATA
>JAECUM010029352.1:0-19552 GCA_016617855.1 Megalonaias nervosa | reverse complement strand
AAAGTCACTTTAGGACGTTCGGTACCTTGTTCCGTATAGTATCTCAACAGAAACTGACCATCATATCCCGAGAAATTGTGAGCCATCACCGTGGCATAGCGATGACAATCTCCGTAACGTTCGATGTCTTCCTGGCTCCACGTCTCGTCGATGGGGTATAAGATCCATTGGGCAAAATCACCCAATGTGTTAGGTCCCCGAAACATTTTTTCACGTCCTCCAGGAATCTTACTACAGTGAGGGCAAGGAGTCAAGATAGGCTCTTGGATGCACTTCTCACACGCTCGGTGAGCCACGCAGAAATTAGGATTGTGAATACCAGTCTCTTGCATGCATTCGAAATCGAAAAAGATGAAATGGCCTTTCTTCTGGTTATTATCTTCTTCCTGTTGGGGTTGGTATGACTTGTCCACCAGTAGGGCACAATCTCAGGAGTTGACAAGCACATTTCTGCTGTGAACATTGCGTCTTTAGATGTTGGTAACAAGTTAGACTGACAAACGTGCGCTGACAAGCTGGGCAATGCACTCGTTCTTGTCCTTGGTCCAGACAGGGCTTAGAGGCTAAACATCCCTCACATTGCGATCCACAATGCTTGTGTTGCTCTCGATTGTTATAGCCATAGTCACATTTCTCACAGTAATAACTGCATGACAGGAATGCAGTGATACTGGTAATGGCATCAAAATGTTCATCGTGATGATAAACGTGAATGTATTTTCCGTCTTTGAAATTTTTGCCTCGAAACAACAGAGGTCCGCGCACTTCTTGAGGGTGTACTTTCAAGGTGTAGCGTGGAGCCAAGACGTCTTGCAACTTTTGCATTTCAGGAATGCCACAGGGTGTGTCTTTGGATATCCCCGCTTGCTGTAACAGGAGTTCTGCTTCTGTTCGTTGTTTGGCTCGGTCCGATTGTTGAATAGTTTTCCAGTCTCTTTTCCATTCTGCCGTGTCGTTCTTGTCGGCATACGTTTGTCCCACCACGATGGCACGGGCTAAACACATCTGGTCTTGAGTGTTGTTAATTTGAACGATACTGCGCTTGATGCTGCGAAGATTTTCTACCAAGAACACCTTTTTGCCATGTTGTCCTGTCCCTTGGGGAAGAGAAACGTGGGTCATGAACAGTGTCGCTTTTCCATCGGTGATGTGAAACTTGTCGTTGGATTGTTGCACGTGTTGAATCTTGTCGATGACTTTGGAAGGTGTCAATTCTGCTGGACTGCTATACACGATCCAAACGGGGGACTTCAAACTGTCGTGATGAATGGAAAGTCTCAAGCGATCGTCTTCTTTGGCTTCACATTTCTTTTTCAGTGTGGTTAACAAAGAATCCCACACATCGGTGATGAACCCTTCTGCTTTCTCCAACGGTACGTCGGACTTGAAATCTTTAAACTTCACCCCGTACGTGTAGGCCGTAGTTTAAAATTTTCTGGAGGAGCGTTTGTCGGTCTCTCGAATGTGGTAGTACTTTTGAGGGTTTACTGGTGGTGATGGACTGTGACTGAGTGTAGATTCTCTGGGCTTAGATTCTGGCTCACTCATCTCATCTTCAAAATCGCTGGTATGAATTTGAGCCAAGACTTCAGCTACTGTGCGAGGCGATAAATCACGTTTCTGCCTCTTACTTTCTTCTCTTTTCTTTACAAAATGATGCGATCGTTTCATCTTGACTGCAAAAAGTTAAATGACTACATTTGAAACACCATGGACCCCTATATATCCATGTTAGGCTTAGTGCATATATAAAGGGCTGGTGTCTTCCCTCTCAGTATTCATTTTGCTCTCAAACGGTTCAACACGATGGAAGAACCCACACAAATCGAACTTCTGATCAGAGGTTTGCGAGGTGTCATAAGGAAGTTTTCTTCAGACAAGCCGACGGACTACTCTCCCTCCTTTCGAGATAAAAGTCAAGATACTTGCTATATCTGTCAGAAGAAAGGGCATTGGGCTACAGAATGTCCAGACCGTCAAAAAAGCTAGATCAGTGTCAGAAGAGACAAAAGTCAAGATACCTGTTATCATTGTAAAGAGAAAGGACATTGTTCTTCAGATTGCCCTAAGAAAGAACAGGAGCAGGAGGAGGAAGAAGAAAAAGAGGTGACCTCGGCAAAAGAAGAACCCCGTCACGTTCAGAAAGAGAAGACAGAAAAGAAAAGAAGACGAGAAAAAAATCAGGAAGAAGAAGAAGAGGAAAAAAGTGTGAAAGTGAAGAAATTCAAAAAACAGAGAGAGTGAAAGAAGAAAAAAGAAACAGAAGAAGTCTATGAACTTTTTAAAAAAGTGTTGTGTTGTGTTATGTTGTGATATTGAATTGTAAAAATTTGTACCAGAATAGACCTGACTGAAAAAACGTAAGTGTGTCTTGGGTTTGATTGTTTAGAATAATAACGGCTTACACTCATGCACTCACACACGTACATCATTGAGCAAACAAGGGATTTTGAGTTTTAATTGATTCTGGCAAAATGAATAGTATCTCTTTTCGAAAGAAGTGAGTGGTCCTGAAAAGGACCGTTGGGTGTTTTTTCTTTTTTCTTAGAACAAACTCAGGAACGAGAAGCAATCAGCTTTAACTGCCTTATGCCTTTCCCACGGCCAAGGCCTATTTGTGGACTTGCTCCTTTTAATGATTGAGTAGAAATCACTAGGGGTGGTATCTCTGGTGTAGTAACAGGGTTAGGCTGTTTGGCTCGGGAAGGTCTTTTTCTCTTGCGTCGTAATAAAGAAGTCTGATACATTTGTTTCAGACTTCTTAACTCGACCAAAATGTCCAAGAGTACCGTTACCGTTTGAGGTTCACTGTTCTCCTTCTCTCCTAGACCTTGCTTCTTCTCTACTGCTTCTTCTTCCTGTTGTTTCCTTCTTACCTCTTCTTTTTCTTCTCGCTGTTGCTGTTCAAAGAGAAATGCTTGTTCTGCCTCTTTCTGCTGTTGTAAAAATTTCTCTAATTCTTCTTTCTGTCTTTGTTTAAAATCGTCGACGTGTGGTAAAGAAGGAGAAAGTGGCGAAGGTACTGGTACCGGAACAAATTCTTGCGAAGAAGAGAAAAAAAATCTACTAAATCCCAGTTGAAATCAACCTCTTCTGGAAGTAGCGCTGTGTTAACTTTGGTAGCTGCTGCTATGCCATCACTTTTCGTCTCCAAAGTCGGTGCATCCCAATTCATCGTCTTCTTAGGTTCATTCATGTTTAAAAAAAACCCAAAACAACAATAATGTCGCATCGGTTCACTGCGCACAGAAGCTAGCGCACCTATATAGGGAATGTGACGTCACAGGTAGCTCTCTTCGGATTGGAAGACAGACTCCGCGAAGTGACTGAATTTTGTAACGCGTGTTGGGATTGGTGAACAATTTCAATCCGTTTCGATCCGGTCTTCCACTCTAAATAAACGCGGTTTACTTCATTCCCTTCACCTGTTCCTCGTCACAAAGATGTGGACCAACGTAGAATCGTCTACCCTCCTATCGTCGATGCTGTTCAACCCGGACTATCCCATGTATGTCAGATCATCATGGGCAATTACCCAGATCACTGATACAGCCCTTTGGAAACGAAGGATCTATGTGGAGAGAGAAGGGTGTCTAAAGAGAGTCCTCATCTACAGACCAGAGGTTAGACGAAGTTTGAGGAAGAGAAGAAGACCTATGCGATGCCTTCTATGTTAACGGAATGGTGTTAACATAAAACCCAAAGGCCCTTTTCAGGGCCACTTCATATGCCTCGAAAAGATATTTATTCTCACTGTGCCTAAAATGGAAAAAAAAGCTAATATATAAAACATACTATACTATACTATTCACTGACACGAACGCGAATGATTCGTGTTTGTATATAGAAATGACACAGGTGGCATGACGTCACGGTACTACATTGCTACATTGTTGCCAATGTCCAGTACCGTGACGTCACCTTACCTGTACCATTCCTCTTGTCCCTATACTCAATTCCCATTGACGCTATATTAGCCCAGGCTGATTTTTGACGCTATAAATCGTGACTCTATAATAGCCCGGGGTGGGGTGGGGTGGGTGGGTGCTTGCTTCCAAGTGTATTTTCTCATTGACGCTATACCGCCCCACTACACTACTCATGCTCCCCATGGCACTTTGGGAAATATTGTATATCCGCCGTTTGACAACAATATACGGAGACATTGGTCATAAGTGTAAACGTAGGAGTTAAGGTAATGCAAATATATTTCATTAGCAACTTAACGAATTTCGTATGTTTTATATATATATATATATATATATATATATATATATATATATATATATATAGAGAGAGAGAGAGAGAGAGAGAGAGAGAGAGAGAGAGAGAGAGAGAGAGAGAGAGTAAGAGAGAGAGAGAGTATTTTCTTTTTCTAATTTAATACCGAATATATTTCATCGTCTTGTACCAAAAATGTCATATGTACAAAGTCTTGTTTCTTAATTGAGACTTGTAAGGTTGACTCACTCATCTGTTCGACACCAACCACAACCCTCTTGGTAAGTTCACCTCAGCTGATTCGTTTAGCTATCGATCGATCCAGAGAGAGAGAGAGAGAGAGAGAGAGAGAGAGAGAGAGAGAGCATATTATTCTTTTCCTAAGTTAACACAGGATATATTTCATCGTCTGGTACCAAAAATGTCATATTTTAACTATACCGTGTTTGGTACCACAACAGGAAATATATCCGGCATTAACGTAGCAAAAGAATATTTTCATTTTAGCATATACCAAACTGGTTCCAGAGTTGAAGTTTTGAAGGTTAAACTTACTCTTCGGCACAACACGCCCACCACCACCCGCGTTTCGTGATCATATAAATATATGTGACTTAAGAAAGTGCTAGGATTGTGTTGACCTAATCTGTCTCAGTAAATTAGATTTTTTTGTTATTTTGTAAACTATTTGACCCTATCGGAAATTAATACAAGTCCGATTCAGTAATGCATCAAAGAGGTTTGTTTTTTTTATGTCCTCAAGATTGTAAGGGGAGATAACCTCAGCGAGACTAGGACGGCGTCTGATCAAATTTCCTTATCCAAGATTAATTTCCATGTCTGAAATGTAATGCATTTTCTATTTATTTGTTCAATTTCAGAAAGTAATCGTGTACGACTGAACTTGTCTTGTTTAAAATTATTTTAATGGAGCTATAGTAGCGCTTTAATTGACCATAAAGTTATAAGACATTTTTGAAATGAGAGTGAAAAACTCTGATACCGTTTTACTGTCAATGGCATCACGTAACACTAATTATTCTATCCACTGAAACGGTGCGGTTGAAACAAATGTTTCAAAATGTAGAGATCAGAAAATCTAATAGCAAATTAAAATTATGTTTTTGTCAGAGACAAAACTGAATATTTCGATTTCTTGGCAAATTAATTGTAGTAGTTACGCAATCCAAATGCATCATCGGAAAACATTGATGAATTTTGAGATCATGTTTGTTTAAAATATTTACCAGACCATGCAGTCACTTGAATATAATATATAAGTCTAGTCAGAAGAATAGATATTGTTAGAGAAAATTTAAATATATGTGAGCTAAATTTCTGGAGGGGTCTTTGCTCAAGGTTTCACCATCTCATATTCTGTTGTTGTTGGCCACTCGGGACCCCCATCTCGTATACTTAACCCTGATACGGACACTAACTACTAAAATATACATTGGTTTGTACAGACTAATGATGATCTTTCATGAGATAAATATGTGAAACAAATAAGTGACAATATTCACAGGCGTAACAGGATTGAAACCGAATGGATTTTGGATCGAGAGAAAACACCGAACACAATATGTGAATAAAAACGTTTATGAAATGTAAATAAAACTATACGACAACAAATAAGCACGTAGACTCTGATAAGAATTTACCTCGCACACTGACGAAAATTTAATAGACACGAGACTCATAAACATGTAAAAAAAAAAAAACCCACCAAAACTCGTCAAATGATCCGAAACAAGCGCACTGAAAATGTAATCAAAATAGATCAGTAAGATTCATGGAAGATATAAAAATTATAAATATGATTCACGTAACTGTTCGATGTACAATGAATATGGCTGAGTCAAACATATTCTTTAAGGAAATAAGCATGGTTCATACAACCATGCTATATAAAAATGAGCATGATTCATACAACCGTACGATTTAAAGAAATGAGCATGATTCATACAACCATATGCTTAAAGGGAATGAGCATGATTCATAGAACCATATGCTTAAGGAAATGAGCATGATTCATACAACCATATGGTTTAAGGAAATGAGCATGATTTACGCAACCATACCATATAAAAATGAACATCATTCATACAACCACATGAATTAAAGAAATGAATATGATTCATACAACCATATGCTTAAAAGAAATGAGTATGGTATAGTTCATACAACCATACGATTTAAACAAATGATCATGATTCGTATAACCAAATGTTCTTATAACTATTAATTACTATTCTCTATCCTTTTGCACAGTGCGGAATCCTTATCCTTCATAAAAAATTTTCACTGTCACAATTTACGTTGGCTCACTGCCAGCTAATCTGCAGAATGGCCATTTTCGCCGCTAGATGTTAGAGGTACGCTGCCACACTGCCTATTAAACTGTTCTAACCATAGCTACGCTGCCACAATGCAGGTCATGCTGCCACATTATCGACTATATCAGGGGTCTCAAACGTAAACCATCCTGAGGGCCGCATGACGGCATTTTCTATAGCCCAAGGGCTGCACCACCTTAGTTTTCTCTCATGACACCTTGTGACACCAATCATTTTGCGGGCCACAGGATACAGCTTGGCGGGCCGCGTGCGGCCCGCAGGCCGCGTGTTTGAGACCCCTGGACTATATGCTTCCACACTGCATAACTCTTATCAGCCTTCTGCTGTCACGTTGCCAGCCATATCTGCTATATGTTGCCATGCTTCCAGCCCTTTCATTTATGCTGCCAGTCTTTCCATCCTTTCCAGCCCTATGCCTGCATTAAGTTGCCTATTTTAGTCACTCACTGACAAGAAATGACCGTGTCTGTATTTGACAATATGCCTATAATAAATGCTAAAAAAACGTGAAAAAACCAGAGGTAAAGCACCCGTACAGTTCGTGATGTATGGGCTGCGAGCGACCTGCGACGAGATGCATATATTATTCAGTCACTCAGGTAACACTTGTACGCGTCACCATATCAATTACACCGTTCTTCAAGGCATTACTAAGTTATTTTCTTGTCTTATTCCGTGACAGTAGCTTTTAAGACAATTACTGTCGTCACAATTTATAAGCTCATACAGCTGTAGCAAACATGATGAACCAGTACCTCTGCTCTTTGTGTTGCTGTTGATTAGCTGGTTCATTTGCTTTGGTTTGGGTTTTTGGAGTTTAATGTCATTTTGTAGCTCATGACAGGCTATACATGGCGGCCAATATATTTGATGGAGGAAGAACCTGAAAGACCACCAGCCCATATACATCCGTTTGTCGATCGGAGACTCAAAGTCACACGGACAGAGGTGAGATGTGTGACTGATTTGTAAACGCGAGCACCATAGACCACTCTGGCTCATGGGGCCCCAGTTGATTTGGTATTTTAGGTTTCTCCAATACCCGAGATCGTTTAGAGACGAGACCTCCGGTTGCTGATAGATCATTACGCAGTTTTACGCCATTTTCAGCTCAAGAGAATCTATATATAGCAGACAGTTTTGCTGTTGAAGAAAACCCAAAGTACTTTTGAGGCACCAAAGACCATCTGGATAGAACCACTGATCTTCCGTAAGTAACTAGCAACATTCTCACTTACTAGTGTGATCTGAACATGCGCGATGAGAAGCAAGTGATCACACAAGACACAAGTCTTACAACATTCTTGCATGGAAAACTCTCAGACCTTGGGTATAAGCCTCGTACAAAAGACTAAAAGTGGGAGAAGGCACCTGCGACTACTGAATTCAAAGTCCAGAATGTTACTGCAAGGCTGTCAGTGATGCTGCTGCTGCTGCTTACAACAGATAGTTAGCTTCAATGACGTTGATTAATTATAGGAGTACAATGGTGTAAAACATTATGACTAGATTTGCATCCATTTTAATCTAATTTATGATATATAATGGTTAACATGTAATATTTCTTTTTATTATTTTATATTAGTGATGGAATAAGGCATGTAAATAAGATATATCAGTTACTGAAAATATATTTTTCTTACAAGAAATTAAATGTAGACAGAAATAATGCGACATCTCTTCCACAGGCATTGATATTTTTATCAAATAATGTAATATCAATTTAAAAACATTTATTGTAAAACAAATGACAAGAATCACAGCATCTGACCATAAATTTAAAGCTATGCATGATTTATGTATCATTCAAGTAAAAAGCAACATGCCTAAGAACAATGAAAATTTAGCAAATAATAGCAATTACTGAAATAATCATACATACAAAGCATTAAGAAATAGCAACTGAGTAAGTATACAAATTCATGATTTCTGAATTATATTAGATATTACTATTAAAAATCTATATTCAGTAGCATTAAATTAATAGAACTAGGGGAATGAACCGCATTTGCAAATAATAAGCCACCAAGAACTTTATGATTTCACAGTATCAGAATCATTCACGGCTGACCGACAAGCAAACATAAGATGTTTGATTATAAAGAATGAATTCAAATAAAAGTATGCAGTGGACTAAATGATCTATATGAATATCGTATAGGTTTACTCCGTTCAGCTGTCATTTACATAGCTCCTGTTCCCAACCCAATATCAAAATCATTTCTAGTAAAATGTTTATATGGGGCGCAATGTTTCTCGATTAAAACACATCAGACGGCGAACCATAATTGTTTTTAAATTGCTTCTGTTGTGGGTTGGTTGAAATTGAAAGTGCCTTCTCCTTGGGGATATATGATTTATTGGAGCAACCCTAACAAGATCCCATGGGAATTTCGGTACAATCCATAATCACGGAATCTACCGAAGTATGGGTATGGTGGAAAAGTACCGTTATAACGATTGTCCGAACAAAATACCACACTAAACCGGTATACCGGAAATACCGCTCACCTCTGCTAATAAGTGTTGTTGATGTTGTTGGGCTTATGTTTTGGTGTTTTGACGCACAGCAACAATAGTAGGTTATTTAGTGTTAATGCAGTTTAAGTAAAGTATTTTAATAAAGGACACAAAACTGTGGCTGACCAGAGCTGAAACGATGGTATGGTTCAAACTCTTACCCTGCCGGTAGGGCTCGAATGCCGCTCAGACCACATCAGTAGTGCATATAATGAATATAAGCCCATTAGCTAGCCCTATATAAGTTCTCATAATTAACTTACAATAATGTAATATAATAATGGTATCACATGTCCATTAATCGTACAAAAATATGTTTCTAGGAAAGATTGAAATCTTTGGCGTGACTTAAAATTTTGGGCTCTACTGCAGAATTTCATAAATGCCCCCAACCCCAATGTTGTAAAACATGGGATTTCGAGTCCCCTTTCTGAATATTAACACCCCCACCCCGATTATTGCCTCCATCCCCTCCACGGCGTTGCTGGGGCTGCGTGGGCGTTAGTTACGTACCTGAATAAAATCAACTCAACCTTCTGAGGATAATCGATTCAATGGCAACACTCAAGTTTGAAACAGATAGCAAGCATAGTATGTATTTATTTCTCGGCAGGGGACGAGTTTTATCTGTCTATTCTTCCCTCTTTTATTATGTTTTTCCTGGTATTTATAAGCAATAACTTTTTCTCATCGAATTATATCAACAAACACTTCAAATACCAAGCTGGATATGTACATATACGATGACTCTATTACTCAATGTATCTATTTCATCAAGGTAAATGGAAACTTCGATGCTGTGTTGAAGAATTTATATCGTTTCGCAAGTACAATAAACGTTTAAGAAAGTAAACTGTTATATTTGCAGACAAGGCCTCAATATGAGCAAAATACAATTTGAGGTTTTTAAATCTTAAGATATTCAAACTGGTCAGTTTTAAATAATGTTAAAAAAAATTCAACTATTCACATAGCTGGATTCTAATCCTAAATTTCAGTCCAGACTTAAATTATGTTGGTGAAATTCAGGCCTGATCCCATATTTCTCAAAAGCATTTGTGTATGAAAACTCAAGATCAAGGTAAAAACTCAAACTCAGATGAAGTACAGGAATTACATACATCCTACGTTATTGAAACCTATTTTTCAAGGCAATGGCCCGAATCTAACAAGACTCTGAAATTGCATTGATTCTAAGTTTTCAAATAATTACATTCCAGACTCTGAGTTTGACGACACAGGGTGAAGCTCAATAATATTTATTTCCTGGATTGAGTATGGTTGACTTTTTTGTATAAAAATATTAGTTTCGATAAAATGTTTTACATGAAAATCATTTTCTTGTTATTTTCTCCTTTTTAAATGTAATATTCCAAGAAATTCATTTCCATGTTTAGAGAGTATAATAGCTATAAAAACATGATCCTTATACGTATTCATACGCCATGGGCAAATCCCAATTTGATATACCAATACTGTTGGTATATCAAGTTGCTTTATACCAATAGTTCAAATGCCATGTTAATTTTAATGTATGTGGTATATATATATATATATATATATATATATATACGAATTATGGGTAGCTAACAAGTATCTTCTTTGTCAGGGCTTGTAATTTACGGGGCCCTTTGATATTTTCTGGCTCTTTTATCGGCGGTAAATACAACAATATCATTTTCACCGGCAACTTTCAAAGCAGGTTTGGATGACTTCATGGTTGTAAAGATGTGAATCAGCCGAAAACATCCGATTTATACTTAAAAGAGAAACGAGAAATAAAGACAACACGCCCTACCGCGAATCTCCATGAAACAACAACAACAACGAAAAAAAATATTAATAACAAGAGCGACCCCGAGGCCACTACCAATTCTTATGTCTTTTGTTTGATATAAAAGAACTTATCTTAGCTGGAAAAATTATTTTTCTAAAAGCTGATAATAGCTTTTAGCTAATTCTTATTTGTAACAATTTGCTTGTTCGTTGCATTTGCACTAGAAACATCAATCAATCGATCGATCAATCAATCAATCAATCAATCAATCAATCAATCAATCAATCAATCAATCAGTTACACCAGCTCCTGCAACCTCATCAACAATGGTAAACGTTTTGTTATTTGTTTCGTTATCTATAGCTGCCAAATGATGTCCTGTCCTGATTAAAAGAGTGTCTTGTCGGTCTCCATAATGTTTATTCAAATTGTCTTCTTTTATTTCATAGCCTGTCATTTGACGAATTGTTACAGGCTGTTTATCAGATATTGGAATTCCATTTTCATTTTCGAGACATCGGGATTGATAGCAGTATGTTTTACTAGACTAAATATATCAGATGGTTTTTGCAACTTGTTATTGTAAGTCATTATTCTAACAAATCACCAAGGTCATTGTTAATCTAACTTTGAATCTGAAATATAGTGAGGGAAATATAATGTCATGCTTTCTTCTAAATCATATTCTAATTGATCCAAAGCTAAATTTACAATGACCTCTTTTACAATGTCTTGTATGGTGGAAACAGACTGTGTAACAGATGTTCTAGTTTGTACCTGACCACCTAAAATATAAATCACATCTAACATCGTGCTTTGATCTATCCTCTTTGTTAGTATTTTCCTCCCAGGCTCCAATGACTGTCGGAGTAGCCAATCTGTCTTGATGTAGTATAAATCTCTCGCACGACTATCCCATTCGCAGAGAAAACAGCAGTATTTTGTGTATCCAGTCTGCCGACCAAGCAAGTGAGCAAGAACCTTCAAATCGACACAGAGCTGCCGCTGATGTTGATCATAATTTATGCACCTCAAAGTTGTTTCATGTTTTCATAGGTTTCCTTGATATGGACTGCATGACCAACTGGAACTAATGGCAAAATATTGCCATTATGTAGCAAAAGAGATTTAAGACTTGTCTTCGATGAATCAATTAACATCTCCACTCATCAGGATCATGAACGATGTTGAGGGCTGTCATCACACCATCGATGTTGCTACAGGCTACAATGTCACCTTCCATGAAGAAGAATGGAACATGATCCTTTGACGGTCACAGAACATGGAAACCCTAACATCACCTGCCAGGAGATTCCACTGCTGTAGTCTGGAGCCCAACAGCTCTGCCTTACTCTTGGATAGTTCCAAATTCCTGAAAAGGTCATTCAGTTCACCTTGTGTTATGAGGTGTGATTCCTTTGAGGAGGATGGGAGAAAATATGTGTCATATGAAATTGATGGTTCAGGACTAGAAGTTTCATAATCTTCCTCTTCCTCGTCTGATTCAAGTGAGAATGATTCTGGTGTATCAGGAACCGGTAGTCCTTCTCTGTGGGGTACTGGGCGTATAGCTGATGGAATGTTTGGATAATGCATAATCCACTTTTTCTTCTTTGACACACCTTTCCCAATTGGAGGCACCATGGAGAAGAAGCAATTGCTGATATGACCTGTTGGCTGTCTCCAAATTATTTGAACTGCAAAAGGCATAAATTTCCTATTCCTGTTGAACCACTAGCGAAGATCTGTTGCACAAGTGTTGCAGCATATGTGTGGGGCTCCCCTCTTGTCCTGATGTTCAATTTTGCAGCCAAAATAAAGGTGATAGGTTTTCTTAGATATAGTGGTTATCCTGCGCTTTTGTGATGCAAAAGTCACTTTACCACAAACATAGCAGAAGTTATCTGCATTGTTCAAACAAGTACGAGGCATCTCTGCTCACTTCGCCTAAACAGAAACGTGTCCCTTTGCAAAATCAAACACTAACAAATAGAACAGGCACGACACCATATGATTTCAAGAGCTGATATAGGGCAAATTGTTCAGCAGAGTGATGTAAGCTTAGTTATGATTGCATCATCCATGATTTGCTAGAAATAACATGATGCAATTCGTATCATGTATGACACAATACCAGTTTCATATTGCATCATTCACTGTTTTACCTAACAAGCAAGTACGTTCAAATCCAGTCAGAGAATTATTCATAGATCCAGTCAAAGATGTATTTTTGTCATTTATGGTTTAAATTGAGATCCCTTCTCTTTATAACTCAGTTATCCTCTGCCATTCCAAGTGAAGGGTCGTATATACTAACCCAGTATCATACCTTTAAATGTAGAGCCAGTTAACAATTTTAAGCATCATTTTCTTTCTCAGTGATCCAGAATTAGTAAAGGTTGACTACATTTACTTCGGAAGCAATTTGGCTGTAGATCAGTGTTTATCAGTGCTATAAATGAGAAAATGCTCAAGGTGATAAAGAACATGTATATGGATGCAAAGTTATTAAAGGTGAAAATTTTTCGGCTGTATTATTTACAATGTATCTATCTGGCATTGGAAATAATTTGTTTGAGCTAAAATTGTAATGACATTACAGTTTGTTTACCGGATGGAGATATAGAATAAGCTATATCTAACTATTTGTTTCATTTTGTGTAGATTATACCATTATATTATCAGCTAATCCAACAAATAAGCAACATAATTTAGATGATTTCTTTTTAATTACTGCAACTTATCAATAACACAAGCAAAACGAGAGTTATGAACGTTGGAAAGTATAGACATAGACAAAATGTGAAGTTCAAATTAAGAGATTTGGAACTTGAAATTGTCAGTTATAAATTTGTATGACTAATCCTTACAAAGAATGATAGATATTTAATGGGAATTAGAATCTATTCGAGACAAGAAAGCTCTCTACCTTCTTAAGAGAAGAATATTTAATTTGTATGCGCCTGCTGACTGGAAGCTTAAAATGTGTGATTTGACAAGAGTTTTAGTTTTTACATGCACATCTGGGATCTGTTTTTTTATAAATTATAAATGATGGAACGGGTTCATTTCGACTTTCTAAATATGTGCTAGAAGTCCCCCCCCCCCCCCGATTTATTGTGAGATTGGTAGAACACCTCTACATTTACAAATATAAAGAAGGATGGTTGGCTATTGGATAAACCACATTAGTGGCAAACAAGCGAAACTATCTTATATCATGTATCTGAGGCTATTGCTTATAATAATGGTCTGGGCAGAAATAAAGGATAGAGGGCATGGATGATATCAGCTTTTGCTGAGTCATATCTGTCAATTACCGAGCTTGGCAACAAACGAACAAACATACATTAAACCCACTTCACTCTATCAACCTTTTATGTCGGTAAATTCCATGGGGAAAGGATCTAAAAGATAAGTTACTCCCGCCATATATGGCATCGGGTGTTTAAAAGTTCTTTGAACTCATCTACTCATCTATATTGTACGTCAATAATGTATAGTGACAAGTGTACCACAATGCCAGTGAATCTTATTTAGCTTCAGTTGACTGGTGGAGAGTGTACAATATATGATTCCCCGGAGTCAGAAAAAGGAACCAAATACTATTAATAAAAAATATCGACCAGAGAATAAAGGATATGCCGACAGCTCTCACTTCAGTTAGAGAATAGATATAAGTTGACACATTTTCATTCTAAAATAGCAAAACACCATATCCAAAGTAAAACAAAATAACAATTTGTGCTGTTTAAGAATTTTGGTCACGTACGTAAATCAATGAGGAGATACCAAAATAAAACCAAAAAGGATATATAATAATTTCGAGGACATAGAAAAATAATTTCTCCTGAGAATGATTATATTGACAATGATAAGAATGAGACCATCAGCTAAAATTCGAATTGATGATGATGATGATGATGGTGGTGATGATGATAATGATGATAGTGATGATATGTTATCAAACAGGAATAAGATGTAGTAGTATACTCGGTTAAATGCCTCATTATATTACGAATGCATCAGAGGCCCCGAGTGGTCTAATGCGCTCACCATTACGGATCACTGCCATCTCACCTCTGTCTGCGTGAGTTCGAGTCTCAGGCTCGGCTAACGTGGGCACGTGAGAAAGCCTGCCAGTAGCTTCTCGTGGGTCGGTGGTTCTTCCCGGGGTTTTCCAGGGTTCTTCCTCCACCAATTATACTGGCCACCATGTATAGCCTATCTTGTGCTGAAAAATGGCGTTAAACCCTACAACAACAACAACAACAACGAATGCATAAAACATGCACAAATTGGATCTGAGACAGTGTTAACAACACAGAAAAGAAACAAAAGAACCATAGAAAATATGAAATAAACTCATGAGATCCGTGGAATATAAAGGAAGGGTTGGTTGTTTGTTTGTCAATACGGCATTCTGAGAAGTAATAAGGACTGTTTTAAAAAAAATGCTACAAGACTGTTTCAGGGACTCCAAAACGCAAAATAACTTTAATCATTAAAATAGCACTAATGACTGTTTGACATTGCTTTGATGCT
Source organism: Megalonaias nervosa (assembly GCA_016617855.1). Taxonomy (NCBI): domain Eukaryota; kingdom Metazoa; phylum Mollusca; class Bivalvia; order Unionida; family Unionidae; genus Megalonaias; species Megalonaias nervosa. The sequence goes on along the minus strand of JAECUM010029352.1, from coordinate 4,132 downwards.
GAATTATTTGAATGAGCGAAATTTTAATGACAACTGAATTTCAATATGATGAGCTACAGCATTTAAATGCACTGAAGACTAGCACTAACTACTGTCTATTAAACTTCAATGGCCTCCATTCCTTAGTTTTTCTTTTGTTTTTCACTATTAGATAAAGCCATAGGGAAACGCTGAGCTCATATTAATCTGATTAAATCTAAAATAATTCAATTTACTTTTGAAATACCAAACTCCAATTTTGTTTTCACAATTTTCCAAGTAAGTTGAAGTAAAGATTTTCCTATTGATATTCTGGGTACAGATGAATTTTACTGGCATACAAAATGTTTTTAATGCAAAGTTTGATTCACGTTCCTTGAATTATACTTTACCTTGATTGCAAACAATTTTAATCTCAGTCAAGACAAGGAAAATGTATTTAAAAAAAAACAGTACTCGCCAGTATCTTCTCGTTATTTGTTGGATAATTTTCGTGTCTAAACATTTTACGTTAGAAGGTCTACGTTTGAAATACCATATGATTACAATAAAGATCAACGTAATATTTTAAGAAAATCAGATTTGGAAAATCATATGCTAACTGAGGTGGGCATATGGGGTGTGATGTTGTACTCTTGCATATTCATATTTTCCCTCATTGTCATTTTGAATTAATTACTTATATAAAATATTTATTTTAAAATACTTAGTGTTAAGTTTTAGTTTTGCAATGCCAGCCATTCAGTGGCATAATTATGAAACATTTATTGTAAAATTCTAATTTATTTATTTATTTATACTAGTTTTGTTATTTATATAAATAATATCGTGGTTGTGAAAATGCTACTTCTTGAAACTCATGCTTAACTGTGACAAATCAGTATGAAAATACTTTCATATTAAGATGGAAAAAATCATAAAGTCTTGAGATTTATTTTTATGACTTTCGTTAACTTTATTAAATGTTTTAGTAGTGGTAAACTATAACATTACTAACTACAAAAGTCAGTACCATTGATGATGATAATTAGATTGAATTCAAAACTACAAAACTCCAATACTTAATATGAAAATGATTATGAAATATAAAATATAGATATTAAAAATAATAATGTCAAATATAAAAAGGTTCCTTCCTTCAAAGGAATGCCACATAATGAGATAACGTTTGATAAACCTTTATTATATATTTATTGAGAGAAACGCCTTGATTTACATTTTGGTGGTACTTCCAATCGGACTGAGACGAAGGTAGCTCACTTCGATTCACCCATCTAATGCACAAACAATACATTAAAAAAGCAGTTGACTAATGGTCTGTTAGCATAAAACAATCCATGACATGTTATTTGGGTGGCCTATCCTACTTTAATCAAAGCAGCATAAGAAAATTGGGCGGGGTTGGGGAGAGCTCATGTGAAAAGTTTAAATCATACTTGCTCTCAGTGGTCAATAATACGGGTGACAAAAACTCCTGTAACCGAGTATGGCATGAACTAAAGCGGCAACTTGGACAAAGGAAGGCAACACCTTGATTCGTGCTACCAAATGCAACTGAGGTGCAGATCAGATCATGCTTTAGTACGGGTCATTCGTGCGAACGAATCTTTCCTACGGTTCGATCGTTTACGGATTATCTTGTAAATCTTACATACAGATTCTTGATCCGATCGACAGTCAGTGATTTAGGTTCTTTCTCCTCGCATTTAGAACTTCCCCATTAGAAAGAAGACGAACCATAGCTTTATCTCAGACAAAGGAAACTGGCTTTTCCCTATGAACCAAACTATCTTCTAATGCACTGAACAACGCATATGATGTAGTGTTTTGGATCAAATACCAATTTATACGTTCAGAAATCAAGCTTTGACCCACCTTTTGACACACAAATTTGCCCTCACTTAGAAAGAGCAAAATCAATGTTGGAAATATTGCAAAGTTTTTTTTTTATATTCTCAAATCACCAGCGTTATTATCAAAACCTTCTAACATAATATCTGACGTATGTGAAGTTTAAAAAAGTCTCAACAAATCCTCCTCTTTTTCATATTAAATTTAATTAAATCAGTGCATCCTTTCATAGCCGAAAGTCCCTTTATACAAATGGTTCAAAAGAAGGAGACAAAGTTAGAGCTGCCACTGAAACACTTCATGGCACCATCTCGAGCTGGTTACGGGATGAAGTCTAATTTTTACCGCATATATTACAGCCAAAACTTTAAACTACGTTGAAACCTCTCATACAACAAATTACACCACCTTTTCTAATTCCCTTTCCACTCTGAAACCATGTAGAATAATAAATACGAAAACTCTTTAACATCCCAGATATTACATAAATCTGGCGTTTTCATAGAATATTATGCACTGTTGACAGCATTGTCACCTTCGGAAAATTCCATATACTGACTTCAAATATTGCATAAATAAGCATGTTTGCCAAACATGGCGAAATATGTGGAATGAAAACTCCACAAGCAAATTTCGAAACAACAACCCTTATTGGAGAGTGGCATCCCTCATATATAACAAGTGACAGAGATGCGGTGGTATTGTGCCGATCACGTATTGGACATAGATTCTTCATTCCTGCTTACCTCTATGAAAGCTGAGACTTGGTTGGAATGTGTACTCCGCCAGCGCCCTCTGACAGTGGAACACCTCCCGGTTGAGTGTGTCGAGATGCGCCGGACGAGATATTTTGGTGTGAACTGCTTCAAGAATCTACATCTGGAGTTACCACCAGAAAAAAATATTGGACGTTTTGACCGAATGCGTTGTACAGAATTTTAATATCTTTACGTAGTTATATTTTTATCTCGTTGCACCTACTTTACACTTTTGGAAGGGTTTAACTCCGTCTTTCAATTATAAAATATAAATCCAAGAAAAGTTCAGTGTTTCCAGAATGTAATTATCCCCACTACTACAAGTAAACAATGATTCTGCCATCACCATATGAAATTCTATAAAATCATTTTCCGACAAAGGAATTCCCATACATTGGAACCCGTATAAGGATCCTGCTTTGGACTCACAAAGATGTCTATCGCGTCCTTGACTCCCGTCCTCATTTCCGTTGTTTTGTTTCATATAGACTGCGTCCATCCGTTTATCTCTCACCATATAATATTCTTTTTCTTTAATATTTGTTTATGGCCCATTCTCATTTCTACCTGTCAGGCAGAAATAATTTGCATTGACCAACGTACAGGGAGCAGTGGCTGTTCTGTTATGTGTATATAAAGCCTGAAATGAATTTGTCAGGCAGAATGAATTTGTATATTGTGAGGAAATGATTTTTCTAAAATTCGGTGATTAAAAAGGAATATCACAGAAAGTGGCCAACCATTCATTGTTCATTACTGTCCTGTTCAGACATTTTTGCTATGTATGTATATATGTATGTATGTATTAACATAACTGCTTCATTTCGTACTTTTCCTTTTATTACATTTTCTTACAGGCTGATAAAAAAGAAAAGAAAGAAGAAATGAAAAGAAAAATATGTTAATGAGTGCTGAAACCACGAATTAATCTTTATGATTTATGTATACGCCAAAATGAAATATATACGATCTCTATGCAGGAAAAGAAAATGTTTTATTATGTACAAAATCTTGTTCCTTAATTGAGACTTAAAAGATTAACTGACTCATCAGCTTGACACCAACCACAACCCTCTTGGTAAGTTCACCTCAGTTTCCTTCGTATTACAATGCTATTTCATTCGTATTTATGGGCTCTTTAGATTGTATTTACTGGCTGATGATGAAAATATCAGCGATTAAAGACAAGAGAGGGTTGGAGATAATCTGTCGGAAGAAATTTAATTTTTAAGGACTTTAGGAACTATTTCATCCTTAGTTACCACGAGCGAAGCAGCATATCGGGTCTATTATTGAACAAAATGTTGCTGAGTCAAATATGTCAGTCAAAATTAAAATTTACATGCCTGAAAAGTAACGGAGTTTCCACTATTCATCTACATCTACATCATTCTCGTTTTACTTGTTGCAGGTATAACTTCTGTAGGCACACGTAATCATGCCTCCCATGGCACTTTGGGAAATATTGTATATCCGCCGTTTGACAACAATATACGGAGACATTTGTCATAAGTGTAAATGTAGGAGTTAAGGTAATGCATATA
>JAECUM010029351.1:0-30898 GCA_016617855.1 Megalonaias nervosa | reverse complement strand
CTAAATATGGCTGTGACCAAATACATGTACTGGTATATGTCTAAACTGTATGCTTTTGTGCTCCGGACATATTTCTATTCAGCAAAAATTGCACATTTTAATGAACAAGTGTCATCAGACCCTCTAATTGTCCATCAGTCCTGTACGTTGCTTTTACTTAATCCTTTTCCGTTGTGGCGGGCTTTACCGACCAGCGGATGTAAAATTTACATGAGAGGCTCACAAGAGAGCTAACTTCAAATATCTACTGAGAAATATCAACTTTTGTGAATTGTTCAACATAATGTATGTCATTTCTGAGCAATAAAACATGTAAAATGCTTGGCAGATGAATTCATGTAATCGCATAGATTCTGAACCGTATTTTGATTGATACAGTGGAACCGCGAGTTGAAAAAATATGTGCGTAATTCTTAGAATTAAGATATATATTTAGAAGGAGAGAAAAGAAAACTGTTTTTAAACTTTGAACAAAAATAAAAATGTGGATACAATCATTTATTTTTTATGAATATATTACATTAAGAAAGATAAGTGTGGACAGATTTTAATGATCAGGTTCAGAAAATTGTTTCCACGATGTCAAGCGAATAGTATTTGCATTTTCTCTGAATATCTTTCCATTCTTTTTCGCTGTTATTTTTTTCTTCTGAATTGCAGCCTATGCGATTGAATAATTTTTATTTGTTTTTGTCAGGTTGAAGAGATCGAGTAATATTGGAAAGTGAACCACGTAACATCTTACATATTTTTCTGTCTGTGTGTGTATAGCGTGTGTACACATTACCTACATTAGGAGGAAAACCCCATGTTTACACACCAAAATTAGGAGGACCTCTGACATTAGGAGAATATCCTCCATATGCTTCCTCCTAATGTATGTGGAGTAACATGTGAAAATATTTAAATATTGGAATTTGTGTGATTTTTGAAGTTATATCGTAATACATTTTGGTCATATTGGTAAGGCCAAAATCTTAGAAGGATATGATAACAGGTAAATAAAGTGTGTAAAACAATATTTCCCTATGTTATAAGACATACCTTAGGAGGACCTGATTCAAATGTGTACCAATTGTCACTGGAAAGACTTGTTAAATATATCTCTAATAGCAAAAAGTATGTAATTAATAATTTTCTAAGATTAATGCTAATTGCTTTATAAATGAGAGAATACACACCTAATTTGTGCAGTCCTCTCAACGTTGGTGTGTAAACATGTAGCACGATAAGTCCTCGCAATGTTGGTGTGTAAACAAGTTAACTATTGAAATAAAATATCTCGTGTTGATGTTTATACCAATGATACGATCTCTCAGCGTTGATGGTTAGTCAGTTCAGCACGTTATATTTGACACATATAGCTAGTTGTCTGCTGACCTGCCGTTAAACCCTGCACATATACATACATACATACATACATACATACATACATACATACATACACACCACCCTGCAAGTATGTAATATTTGTGGGTGTCATCTACCTTTAATAAAGTGTGAAGTTACAAGTTTGAGTTCGCAGGCTCATATATTTAATGATGCAGATGGTATTTAAAAGGTTTCGAAAGTCTTTATAAATGTTTCGGAAGCTTATGGACCTGCGCAAAGTGGACTGAAGTAATCTAAATATAATTAGACTTTGTGATAATACGCCGACCAGCAGTGCCGGATGAAACCTGTGGAGGCCCCTAGGCAGTCGAAATCTCGGGGCCCCCCTCGCAAATTATCTCCTAATACATCAAGATCAAATCAATTCAGTATTACTGATCCGTTGTCGCGGGGCCCCTAGGCCGGTGCCTACTCTGCCTATTTGGTAATCCGGCACTGCCGACCAGTCTGCTAATGTCAGCGTTTTGCTGACAAATAAAATTTGCTGACAAAGTGCAAAATAACCATCGTAAGTGTCTATTATTTTTAACAGACAGCATGGATACTTTTTCGACGTCGATCGAGAGTGGCAGTACAATTATTGACAAAATAACATAATTTCAAGACCCGCTTCGGAAAAAACGTTCTGCAATACGCTGACCAAAACTGCTACACAAACCGATGCAATCTGACAGACTGTTTAAGGTCAGTTAAATGCACCATAACTTCCTTGTTACTCGTTTTTATTGCAATTACATTACGTTGTAGAATAATACGCAGGCATATCTTCGTAGATATCCAGAGCAAACCTGGTTAAGTAGAATAATGTATTTAATTGCAAAATTCCAATCTAATTTGTATTAGAACCATAGATAAAATATATTCTTTCATGCCAATAATAATGATATTGTAGGTCTTCCTTTCGTATAAATGTTCATATTTTGAGCCAATGCTTGACCAAATAGCATCTAATCTTGCCGTGAATTTGGTTTATAAATGTAAGCAACAAAACACATTCTTTGTGTATTTAGGCTTTAAGATAGTTCCGATGACAGTAGTATTAAAACAAGCACGTACGTATGATTGTGATAATAGCGGCACGTGCACACAATTCATTTAAATGTTAAAGTAGTACCAGTCCTCATTGGCCTACACGTCACTTTAAGCAGATGTAAAAATAAACATTTAAAGGCTAGTGCTTAAACATTGTCTTTACAGAACATTTTCATTTCTTTGGCAAGATTATGTACATTTATTTTGAATCAAAAGGATAACTGGACGAATTACGTTAAGGTTCATGAAGTTCATTCAATGATATGCAACTACATTCGTGGTAAGAAATTGTACACATGCTGTAAATGAGACCTAACATTAGTCGAATTTACCTTGAAGGTCACTACCATTATGATAGTATCTTTCTTCAACAATTAAATGTTTAGGAGTTTTGCATCAAACATGTAGAAGAAATCAACCTCTTTAAGGCGAACACTTGTTTCCAGAAGCTACTTGTTTAACTTGCCAGAGGTGGCTGTTTAAGAGGGGTTCTCTGGCCAGAGTTGACTGTTTAAGAGGGGTTCTACTGAATTAATCTATTTCGACGTAATACACAAGCAACACCAGTATGGAAACAAACTTATTTATTTTATACAGTAGAAACAGAGTTTAGACTACATGTAAATTAAGCACATTACCATTTTCAGTGCTGCCAATGAAGGCCAAGCAAACATTTACCTGGCATATGTCGGTTTATTAAGTAAAAAGAACCTAAATCATACTGCGGAAATATCTCATGTATTAGCTGACAACACTATTTTGCACTACAGTTTATCACTACAGGTAAGTTTTACAATAGAAATTGTGCAGATCACATTTTTACCCAATTTTAGTATTGAGTGTATTATTTTAAGGTATTGCATTTGGGAGTCTCAAAATATATTAGGTTTATCTTCATCACATCAGAAACGACCTCAATATTATATAAAAGGTTTTGTAAAACTTACTGTGTTTTGTATTTACCCGCATTTCTTAAATAAATAGCATTTTCACCACACCAAGAAAACAAATTTTTTTCGAGTTCCTTGATATAGACTGTAATATCTCGCGTTATTATACCCCTTCTATAATAGCATAAGGAGGGCCTATTGTTTTGCTGCGAACCATGACAATCTACAACTTTATTACCTGTAAGTCATAAATAGATGACATTTTCTATTTTTGACAATTACAGCAATGTTTAATTACACATTTTTCAAATTTTTGTTTTACACTTTTTGACCAAAACGCGCTCAAGGAAGATGCTAAATTCTGTAGGCATACAGGTATGTTAATCTTTATCACCTGCTTAGAGTTTCAGCTCTTTGCAGCATTGTCTTTTCAAATGTTTGCTACTTGTGGAGTGGAATAGGAAAGGTTTAGACATTTATTTGGTAGAAACGTTTAGTACAGTTGAAAAAGACAATTTAGACATAAAATTGTTCAGGTGTATTGGTATGCAGATGAAGACGATTTGATTATATGTTCAGGCTGATACAGCAATTTTACCTTTTGTTTTACACATTCTTTAACGGTAGTAGTATATATAGATGAGGGTTTGAGCTCAAAGAAGGTTTAAGCTCAGAAACCCCCACCCCATCAAAAATAAATATATTATAACATTTTTTCACCACCCTCCAATCTCTATATTACCGAGATAATGTTGTTATTTTTAAAGTTTAGACAAAATTTCATATTAAACAACAAAATATTATATATAATGTATCACTATAATCCAATCCGACATGTTGGGTTCGATCTGACAAACAAATTTTGTAAGAGATTTAGTTCCATCAAATCAGCCTCAAGTTATACTGGTATAAAAACTAAAATAATAAGCGATTGTATTAAAAAAGTTGGATATCATATATCACCGAAATATGGGTCAGTGTGGTTATTCGCAACTGAAAATGATATGAGAATAGCGGGTTGGGCAGATGATGTGATGACATTTATTGACAATATGGTTGATATTTTATTTGATAATAATATTTCTAAAGCTATACAAAATTAAACATCTACTACTGTTGTAACCCATATTTTATGATAATCTTTTTCATATCTGCTGACTCTCATTGGCAGAATATCTGTTAACATACTGTCAATAATACGGAACTCGTGTATTAAATCGTCCATATCATATTTTATACCACGCAAATAAGATCGTATCTGATCAAGTAATTTTTTATAAGTTATACTTGCTGTTTTACAAGCATTTTTTTTTTAGTTGCAAGACGAGGCTCAATTTTTTTACACGCTGTTGCAAGAGAAACACCGACACCAGATATTATTAACAAAAATGGGTTTAATGATGCACACTTGAAATTATACCAGAGCTAGTCATTAACAATGGCAAATATGATATTACTCGAAATATTCTACGGTAGTATTTATAGCATTCTTTTATACACCAGAGGTTTTTATGATAAAATTTATAATATTTTACTAGCGCGTCAACGTCTTGTTTTGGAATTTCTTCTGAAATATGATTGAAATCGATGATATGTTTTTTCATTATATAATTTTTTTACACAAAAACAAAAGTTCTAGCACCAACAATCGAATCGAGAAACTCGCGGAATTTATTAATTTTAGGATCAGCTATAAATTCTCTGTATTTGTCATAAACATCTGACGAAGTATTTTGATATCGTTCATCTGTTAGTACATATTGTTTCTTTAACCAGGCGTATGAATCAAAACTATTTCCTACTTCACTTTCGTACAAATCTGTTTTATTCACCAAATTACTGTAATCGATTTCTGTTTCATCAATATACCCTAATACTAAACTCAACTGATCTAAAGTGAAATTTTTGAGAACAAGATGTTGTCTGATAATTGCATATGCGACTACGAAATTTGCTAGCATTAATTTTTTAAGCTTATCTAGTTCAATTGTAAGAAGACCAACAACAGAAGCTACTTTTAACATTAATTTTTCATATGGTTTTGTGAGTATTGTTTTAATTTCGTTGTAATAATTTCGTAGTGACAATTGTCTAGAGTACTGTAATGATGGGAATGGAATATCATCTTCACTTATGTCGTAATAAGAATCAGACTTTGCTTCCAACTTTATTTGATTGACTTCTTCAAAAAACTTTTCTCGCTCATCATCACTAAAATTACTAATTTCATCGTCTAAAGTTTTGATTATCTTTAGAGACTTGTTAACAATAATCGGATCAAATTCTGGGTCTTTTTTACGTATCATTGGCAAAATTGCGTTTTCGTACACTTTAATAATTAACTCTGAGTCTGACGTCATAGTAGCGATTTTAACCAAGGTTTCTTTGTCATTGTAGTACATACCGAGATGTTTAAAAATATGTCGTTTTGAAAAACTATCATATACATTTTTGTTTCTTTTTATTCTTATTTTCTTAGTTTCCGCTAGTTTGTCAAGACGAGTATGATTTTCGGTTATTCGTCTTTCTTCCAATGTTCTTCCACTATAAACTCGTGCTTTTATTAAGTCTGATTTTATTATCAAATCTATGTTATACCAATCAAGCTCGAGTAATATTTTTTTAAGTATAATTTCAATTTGTTTTTGTTCTTCTAGACAATCATCAGGATGACAGTATCTGCTTATAATGTCAAAGTTTTCTATTGCGTTTTTCAGTTGTAGTCCTCGCATATGTATAACGCAAATAAAATTAGCAGAATTTTCTGGCAATGTTGAATTGTCTAATGATTCGATGCCAAGTTTTTTCAAACTTTGTAACATTTTTGTTATGTCATTAACGGTTTCAACATCTTTCTTGGGGTTTAAGAATATTATCATAAAACTCTTTCGCAATAGTTATAATTGGTGGTTCTGACATTATTTTATAACAGTAGATTAAATTTGATCATCAAGTGTATATATTTGAAATGCTGTCAGTCCTGGAAACGGACGTTCAGCAGTAAAAACATAAACTCGAAAATACAAGTACTTGTTAACAGTGTTTTCAGTCGGAATCGTAAAATATTGTGTTGTCGTAATATACGTGTCTGTTGTGCTATACAATGTTGCCCAATTAATATCATCATTTGATCCTTCCAATTTCCAATCATAAATTCGACCAATGCTAGGATTTAATCGGCCTCGCAAATGAAATTGCCAAATAGCAACTGCAGTAGGACATTTGATTTTGAGCCAAAAATTTTCAATTTCTCCGTTGGTCGTCCACTCGTGTCTATCAGAGAAAGCGTACTAAGGATAATTTTCAGGATAAAACGATGATGCGCTTACTTCAAATCCAACTGATGACTTAAACAATATTGGAATATACCCAACATTATTTTTGGTTCGTTTTACACTACTAAACAGACTGTCAACATACGCTTTATTTGTTAGATCGTTAGGGTTAACTGGAGCGTAAGTCGTCATTATCTTGTTGGCTTTCATGTTTATATTTCCTGACATCGGTCCACCGGATTTCTTAAAATATGGGTTAAGTTCTTCTTTTAACTGAGCATAACTAATAGCATCAGTTTCATTAGCTGGTGGTGAGGTTATTGGTAATCCAGTTATTTTTGAATTTAACATGGACAGGTTACTTGTCATTGTGTCACCGGCTTTGTTAAGTTTATTATTGTCAACAGATTTTAGTTGCGCATAACTTACAGATTGTGTTTGATTTAAGTTTTCTGGTGGATATACAATCTCTAAATTTATAAATATTTTTCCTGACATATTGATATTACCTGTAACTGTCTCACCTATTTTATCAAGTTTGTTATCATCAACATACTTTAACTGCAAATAACTTACCGCTTGAGTTTGATTTAAGTTTGCTGGTGGATACCTGGTCTCCAAATTTATAAATTTTTTTCCTGACATATCTAAGTTGCCGCTTAAAGTTCCTCCTGTCAATGATAGTTTATTATCGTCGACTAATTTAAGTTGTGCATAACTAACAGCTTGTGTATTAACGACATTTATTGGTGGATACGCTGTTTCTAAATCTAGTACTCGTTGATTTGACATAAACAGGTTTCCCGTCATTGTGTCGCCGGATTTTTTTTTAGATAGCCTGATAAATCAACCTTACCGTCTGTTATTGTTGTACTTTCAGTTTTTGACGTTGAATCTCCTACTAATGTTCCAAATTTTGTATAATAGCTCATTATTTATTTATCGTCAGACAATTTGTTTATATAATATAAAATTGTATAACAATAATGGCAAAATCGTCGATATTAAACTTTGATACAGAGCGGTTGGTGAAACATAAACATGAAAACGAACTTCCAGATTGTCATTATCTTATTGTTGGAAGAACTGGATCTGGGAAAACAAACTTACTTATGAATTTACTTCTCGGAGATAATTTTAACTACGATCGCGTTTATATTTACACAATTAACCCGCAGCAAGATAAGTACGAGCTACTTAACAATTATAATAACAAACTTCGTGCTGATCTTGAGGCTGGCGAAGATTGTTTTATTATCAAACAACCAGAAGAACTTGTCACAGTTAATCAACTTGATTCGTCCGAACACGAGATAGTTGTTTTTGATGATATTCCGCTAAACAATGAAGAAATGAATAAGATAAGATCATATTTTTCATTATCACGTAATAAAAAATGTAATTCTATTTATCTCGCCCAGGGTTTTTATAATGTTGACAGATTTATTAGGCGAAATACTGGTTGTTTTATATTATTTCCAGGACTTGACAATGTTGACGTTAGAAATATCGCGAACGAGCAATGTGGCGATGTAACAAGAGATAAATTTATTGAATTATATCATAAAGCAACGGCAAATAAATATGACTTTTTTTTTGTTTGATAAATTAACAAATGATACGAGTAAAATGTTCGATGTTGTATTGAAAAATATTTACAATAATTTTTATAGAAAATAGTATATAATTAATGGAAAGACAAGCAAAGTACTGAAAACATATAGAAAATCTAAAAGAACTTGCACAATCTCAGGCAAAATTTAAGCAGCAAGTACAGCAAGCACGACGTGGCCAAATGGTTGCAGCAGAAACAACAGCAGCCGCTCTCAAACCAGTTACTGAAGCTTTACTTGGAAAACAACCTGAAACTAAACCACTATCAGAAGAAGAACTTAAAAAATTACAAGAAAAAGGTTTACTCGGACTAGTTAAAGAACAACAAGAAGCAACTGCTGGAAGAATTATTGCTAGATCTGATGCGGAGAGAATAAGATTATCTGAGGCACTTGTAGCAAATATAGCTGTTCCTGCTGCAAGACGAACTGAACTAAGAAGGTTGTTGAATAATCCACTGGAACGTCAACAAAGATTAGCAGAAGCAGCAGTAGTTGAACCGATTGAAAGAAGGTTAGAACAAAAAATGAAAAAATCAGAAGAAATGTTAGAGGATATTTTTGCTGAAGAAAAAGCTAAAAAAAGAAGCATGGAGAAAAGAACATGGATTAGTTGTTCAAGACAAAGAAAGATTTGACTCTGCTTTAGAAAATATAAATGGCAAAATAACAGATTATGAGTATAAATATTTTAATGAAAAATATGGTTTTAAAGCTGTGAGAGCGCGAGATGTTAGAAAAGATGATTACGAATTTGAAAAAAAAAAATTGAAGAGCTAGAAAAATAAAAGAAGAAAGTAAGATACATCTTGACGATGTAAAACTAGAAAATGAAAGCTACCGCGACAGTATTGACGGATATCGACATTGGATTATTGCTGATCTTTATATCAAAGTTATTAGTAGAATAAAAGAAAACCGATACGAAGATGCTAACCATAATTTGATTACTGAGGCAAAAAATCTAGATGAAAAACGTATGAAAGCTGATACAGTTGTCTCAAAGGATATGGATCTTATTGAAAGACAAATCGAATTAAGTCGATTGGTTGATGATTATAAAGAACTTGATAGAAGGTTAGCTGAAAAAACTGGAGAAGGAGTTAGAATATTTTCATCAGTTACTGAAATGATTGGCAGATTAATGCTATTGATATCATCAAAAGAAGCTGGAAATGTTGGTACTGAAATTGACAATGAAATTATTGACATACTTGATAATTTGAGATCAAAAAATTTATTAACATCTGACGAATACAAAACTTTACACCTTGATTTGATACAAATCTAGGCGATTTAATCGCGGCGGTTTAATTTTATAAATTTGTGTAATGATTTAATATAACAATTTTGTATAAAAAAAATGTCAGCAACATTATTACTAGACTCTAGCCAATCTGATAAAGATAGCGCAAATTTTTATGTAAAGTATATTCCACCAATAGAACTAAATCGTGAAAAACAATATGAAATTGGACTAATTTCATGCACTTGTTGGCATGATATGCCTAATGTAAAAACTGGAGTAAATGATGAATTGGAATTTTTAAACGTAAGTATTATTAGAGATAAATGGAAAAAATTTAAAATTCCACAAGGAGCCTACAACATAACTGATTTAAATAAAACAATAAAAGAACTTATAACAAAAAATAAAGGAGTTGCAGACGATTTTGAGCTAACACCAAATTATAACACGTTAAGAGCCAGAATAACATTAAAAAATGGTATGTTAATCAATTTTTCATCAATAAAAAGTATCGCACCAATGATAGGATTTATTGGTGATAGTTTAGGTGCTCCTCCTGATGAAACCAGAACGTATGACAGTGAAAATCCAGTCAATATAACTGATGTAAACACAATATTGGTAAATTGCTCTATTGCATCTGGATCTTACTCAGCCTTAGGTAGTAAAGGACAAACAATATACAGTTTTTCACCAGAAGTTCCACCAGGATCTCTTAGGCAAATTATTCCATGTCAAGTTATTTATTATCCGTTAAACGTTGAAAATCAAATAACAGAAGTAAATATGCAGTTGACAGATCAGTCTGGAAAACAGTTAGATCTTAATAAGGAAGTTGTTACTTATTATTTACACTTACGAGAACAATAGTAAACATATTTTCTAAGACAATAAAATTATGCAACCTCAGATATAATGAAACAAAGAAAAAAAGTTTATCGAAGAAAAATAGTAGGAGGAATTTTGGGAAATATATTTGCTAAAATTATAGAAAATGTTCCAGGAATAGCTCATAAAGTTGCGCCAATTGCACTTGACGCATCAAAAGTTTTTGCAACTGGAGCTGCATCTGCTGCTGGAACTGCTGTGGACAAAAAATAGCTGATAAAATAAAAAGACCGACAATAAAACAAGCTATTTCAGAAATCGCACCAACAAAAGAAACTCAACGCGCAATGATAACAACAACAAAAAAACTTTTATCACCGAGAGGAGAACAAATTATACAAAAATTAATATCTAAAGTAACAACACCGATTAGCAATAATTTTGTATAACCTAATAAATAAAAAAAATGTCTGTAAAAAATTATCTCGATTTAGCAGAAATTTATGACACAGACGACACAGTAACAGAATTCGAATACGTTGAATATCTTGATGAAAATTCTAACGAACCTAATAAGGCTGGCGTCAGAACATTTAATACTAGAGACGATGACGTATTTCTACTGCCTCATAAAGCAATGTTAGAAGTTCGTGGCCAGATTATGACAGTAGCTGTTCCACCTGCCGCAATTGCAGCTAACGTAGAAGTAGCTCTTATAAATAATGGTTGGTGTTTATTTAAAAGTGCAGATATCAGCTGGCCAATCAAACTGTCGAAGATATTTCAAGTCACTTACAAGTTGCAAGTACAATCTTAAATACTATTTCGTTTTCCGATGATTACTCCAAATCAACTGCAACTAATATGATGTGGTTTAAAGATACTGGAACTGGTGGTACAGGTGTTGTTGCATCAGTTGAAATTTTATCAGGAGGAGTAGCTATTATAGCTGCTGGGGCTGATGCTGCCGCAAATGTAATTGTAAGAGATTTTCTTATTATTAATGCTGCTATGCTAGGTATAGACGCACCAGCTGCAAACGCTAATGCAGACGCTACAAGAGTCTCACTTACTGCAGCTTGTAATAATCTTGGTATAGCACCACCAGGTGCGGCTGCTGACGGTACTGCAATGTTAACTCATGTTAATGACATAATTGCTCATAACAGAAGAAATATACATTACAATGAGGGTTATGTTAAGAGAAAGGCACTTGCAGCAGGATCACGTCAAATTACAATGATGCTGCCACTAAGTACAATATTTGGTTTGTGCAGGGACTATAATAAAGTATTTCGTGGAGTTAAACATACACTTATTTTAGATCGATCAGATCAAAACGACTGCCTGTTTAGGTCAGGTGGAAATAATGCACAATTTGTCATAAACAAACTTGTGCTATGGATGCCAAGAATAACTCCGTCTATCACTAAAATGGCAGAATTAAATGATGTGCTGGAAAAACACACAAACAGAATTTATTTTCAGCAACATAAAATATATCAAACAGCAGTTCCAAATACCACCGACTACACATGGCGAGTCACAACGACACCGACTGAACAAAAGCCACGGCAATTATTTGTTGTATTTCAGAGACATGCGCGGCGTGATAACCAGGAACAAAATAATGCGATATTTGATAATGCTGATGTTAGACGAATATATGCTAGAATAAATTCAAAGCAATATCCGGAGCGAGCGATAGAATGTTGTTTTGCAGATAACGCTGATCAAAATATTACTTGGCCTTACATGTACCTGCTCGACGCACTGCAAAAATATCAAGATGTTGAAGATGGATCTCAGATATCAGTAGAGGAATTTCATACATTTTATCCGATATTTTATTTCGATGTTAGTAAGCATAGCGAGCGAGCTGTAGACAGCACAGCTGATATTGAAATTACTTGGACACTAGGAGCAGTTCCAGCTGCATCATTTTATGTATATGCGTTAGTAATAAGCGATAAATTTGTTACAATTGACTCTGTTGGAGGTAAAATGTCAGTACAAGTTTAATCTGTAACTTTAATATAAGATGACAAAATATATTGTAAAAGAAATATATTTAACTGATGGTCAAGTTAAAAAATTAGCAGCTGCTGTTGCAAAACAGAGGCAGATTTCATTAAAAATCAACCCTAACGCAGGTGCTTTAACAAAATTAATGTTAACCAAAAAACAAGTAAATAAGTACAACCGCAAGAAACCTTTTGTTTTAAATTTAAGTGCTGCACAAATAACTGCAATGTCAAAACAAGGTGGTTTCTTCGGTCCGGCACTATCTGTAATGGCCAGAACGTTAATGCCTAAAATTTTGCCAGTGTTAGGTACATTAGGATTAGCAGCAGCGTCTGGAGCAGTATCTGACGCAACGAAAAAAGCAGTTGAAGGTCATGGTATAAAGAAAATTTTTGTATGAATGTCGATGGTAATAATTTTATGTGACTGATAAATAAAATGCCTAAACGAAAAACAGTAAAAAGAAAGACGACGAAAAAAAAAGACACGACAGAGGCGAAAAGGTGGATTTATTCCAATAGCCCCGTTACTAGCAGGATTGGCGGGAAGTCTATTGACAAATCTGTTAGGAGTAGGACGAGGACTAATGTTGCCAGGAACAAGGAGATGAAGTCTGCGTTAAGTAATTTTGATATACTTGACAAACTAAAAAAAGTAAAAAATTTCAGTGGAGTTTATTCTAAAGATGAACTTATGGCTATTCCATCGCTGACTCCAGGTTCGTGTGTTATAAATATACAGGATTTCAATGACGGATCTGGCACACATTGAGTAGCTGTTTTTGATAACAATTATTTTGACTCATTCGGAATTCCACGAAGTGACGCAGTAAAAAAATATATGAGTAAAAAAAAAATAATAAATTATTCGTCTAATCAAATTCAACCAGTTGGAACTTCTGCTTGTGGATACTATTGCGCAATGTTCATTAAACAGATGACCAAAAATCCAGATTTTTTAAAGTTTATTTTGCAATTTGACAAACAACCTTCTCACGCTAATGATGAGATTGCATTAAATTTTATCTAAACTCACTGATATACAATGTCAATATATTGTCTTAAGTGTAAAACTAAAACAGAAAATAAAGATGAAAAAACAGAAAAAACAAAAAATAATAGAATAATGCTGAAAAGTATTTGTGCAATCTGTGGAAAAAGAAAAAGTATGTTTTTAAAGAAATTATCGCCAACAACAAAGTTGTCCGGAGCGGGTTGCCCTGACAACGTCAGGGAGATTATTTTAGTAGATGATTAATAAATAATGACATGCGAGTGCGATTGTGATAGAGATTTATGTCTCGAGCAAAATAAAATTGTTACATATTGTCAGAAATGTAAAAACAGAGAAATAATTGGAACAGGTATAGATATACATAAATTTATTGGCAAATTGCCGAAACCAAAAGGCGGTTGGACATTGCCAGGCCATAAATATACTGGACCTTATAATCCTCTTGATAAACAACTTGACGAAAACGATAATCCGCTGCCAGGACAAGAGCCTTACAATCAAGTTGACGCAATAGCAATGCGCCATGATATCTGCTACAGAGATATTGATCTTCCAGACAGCGAACAAAATAAACACAGCTGCGATAAAGTAATGTTAGACGAACTTCGTGATATGAAACCTGTAAATATGCGAGAACGTGTTGACCGAAGGCTGGTCCAGGGTTTCATTGGAGCAAAATATAAATTAGGTCTCGGTAAAAAAGAATTATATGATGATCTTGCAACTGAGCTACACAGACCTAAAAAAAAGTTTCCGCGACGTAAAGTTGTCGCAAATGCCGTTGATGATATCTGGGCGATAGACTTAGTTGATGTTTCAAATCTAGCCCAATATAATGATAACAAGAGATATCTTTTTAATGTTGTAGATGTTTTTAGCAAATACGCGTTTAGTATACCCGTTTCGGATAAAACAGGGACATCGATGACTGATGCGCTAAAACAAATTATTGTTGACACAGAAAGAAAACCAAATAGAATCTGGACTGATCATGGAGCAGAATTTTTTAATAAAAAATTTGAACAATTTTTAGAGCAAAATAACATTAAAAAATATGTTACAGGAAATGAGGGAAAAAGCGTCATCGTTGAAAGATTTAATCGCACGCTCAACGAAAAAATCCACAAATATTTAACAGCTAAAAATACGAGTAAATACAATTTACAAAAAATTGTTGACGAGTATAATAACACGAAACACAGATCCATTTCGCTAGGCAAAAGGAAAATGTCGCCAAACGACGCGATTGCAAATCCAATATTAGCAAACGAAAATATGTACCGCAAACATAAATTTAAAGTTGGTGATAAAGTTAGAATTTCTTTGACGAAAAAAACATTTGAAAAAGGATATACTCATAACTGGAGTGAAGAAGTATTTGTTGTTGATAAAGTACTTTTAACAATACCAGTTACATACTCGTTGAAAGATTTATTAGGTGAGCCTATTACTGGCAGTTTTACGAGCAAGAACTTCAGAAAACAGAACAAGATATATTTGTTATTGAAAAAGTTATTAAAATGCGCGGCAACAAAAGTTTAGTCAAATGGCGAGGGTATAGCGATAAATTTAATAGCTGGGTACCAACTAAGTCGATTTCATCGATTGAATAATATTATTATAAACTTCTTCGTATTTTATTAGTACGGATTTACATTTTACTGGTTTACACAGAGAAATTAAATGTAATTTTCTTGCATTGTCCATTGACATTAAATTAAATATTTTAACAAAAATAAAATCGTATTTTATATTTCTTTGTTGTCCAGTTATTTTTACGTTTAAAAAGGGTTTTATAAGTTACCAAAATATTTGATGCTCTGTGATAGTAAAATTAAACTTTATTATTTTTTTAGCAATATGGTACTTAACATCATATCTTCCAGTTGTTGGTCTGCTTAAATTTTTTTTTACTAACAACAACAACATCATCATCTTCTTCATCATAGTTATGCAAAATATCATTTTCAGTATAGCCAGCAAATCTGTCATTAGTAATATTTTCTAATGTAAAATTTGAAACTGAAACAAAATCTCCCGAATATAGTTTAGCCAGTCTCTCAATTAAGTTCATTATTATAATAATCTTTTATCTAATTAATAAATAATAAGATGTTCGGAGAAATAAAATATCATCAAAGAGTTAATATACTAAATCACAAAGAATTAGCTGAGGTAATTCGAAATTGTTTGTTGGGAAACAGTTTTTATTTTGTTGATGTTATGATAACATTAGGTGATTCTGACAAATTTTTATGAACAGCAGCAGACAAAATAAAGCTTAATACAAATAAAATGATGACATTACGATTTAATCGCGACGATGTCATGGAATTTAGTCATAATTGTCTTACTCGAAATGATATAGAAAATATTATTAATTATCGTATCTAAAACTAAATCTGTCAAATGTCAACATTGACGATGCTGATTTTGTTACATTATCAGCTACATCTTTTACTGAACGTTTATTAAGTTTATGATATTTTGCCGCAGATGTTATTAATTTAAATTTTATTTCTTCTCCAGTTTCGAGATTTATTGAGATAACTGATTTTGGATTTTTAAAATTAGAACCACCAACATCTCCTCTTCTGCAATTTTCTTTTGATGTTACCACATCTAAATTTTCTAGACGATTATTGGTTTTAATTTTCTTAATATGATCGATAACTAAACTATTAGGTATTAGTCCGTTAAAAGTTTCAAACACAAAACGATGTGACATATAATTAACTGTGTTAGTTTCTATACCACATACCATCATGTATAAATAACCATTTTTATTCAAATTTCCAACAACTTTTTTTGTTCTTATATGTCTAATAATTCCCTCATCATTTGCCTCATATAAATCAAATACTGGATGATGTTGAAATTCATTTTGTAATTCTAAATTGTCAATATTATCATCAGCAACTGCGCCATTTTTTCTACATACTCGTTGTCCTTCTGGAATATTGCCGTGAAACAAAGTATAAATAAAATCTTTGCTAAACATGTTAGTCCTTTTTGCATTATCGCCTTTTACTGAAATTAACATACCAGCTGGTGTTGATGATATGCCAACAGATTTTTAGATATTATATTGATAACAGAACCAAGTGCATTTGCAGCATATAAATTGTACTTTGTGTGTACATGATAAGTTTCTTGCTCTTCCGCTATCAATGGCAGATATCTCAAAATTTCTGTCATTATACTATAAGGTTTTTCATATCTCTAATTAGAAAAATTCAATTAAATATAAACTATTACTATATATATAATGTTAAAAGTGCGAGATATTGCTTAAAAGAGCATTATCAAATCAGAAAAAATTGCTTCAGCATTTTCTGATTACGATAACAGTTACAAACTTGATGATCAAAAAATTTTAGCAAATTTTAGCTCCACAAATTTATTTCATCTTTTACAACCAGTTATATCAGAAGAACTTGCGGCTCATAAAAGTATCAAACTTATAGTCCAATATCATACGATTTTATCAAAGTTACACGCAGTTGAAGATATACTTGATGTAATTTTTGAAACAAAAAGTTTTGACAGCGAAATTTCAGAACCATATCTAACAGCAAAATCGAGAAAAATATTAACTGGAACAAACATTGCCATGGTCGCCGATGAAATACATCAAGAAATAAACAAAAAATTAGAAGAATTTACTTCGTCAGGATCAGGTTGGAAATTTGAAATGATAAAAGAAGTTTTATTTCACACAGCAAAATATAACATACTTCGCGGTAGTTTGTACATCGATCTCCCTCAAAAAATTAAAAACAAAATATGCTGTATTAATGTCAAAAACAATGATGACAAATGTTTTCAATGGTCTATTCTTTCTGCGATGTTTTCAAAAGAAAAAAATGCTGATCACGTTAACAAGTATTTTCCATACAAAGACGAACTAAATTTTTTAGGAATAACTTTTCCAGTAGCAGCAAATCATATACCAAAGTTTCAAAAACAAAACAGTATCTCAGTAAATGTTTACCCGAGATATATTTCAGAATAAGCTACACAAGATACAATAAATTTATTATTCTATCGGGGACATTATTGTTGGATAAAAAACTTTAACGGCCTAGTTGGCAAACAGTACAGTAAAAATTAAAAAAAAAATATTTTTGTTATAGATGTTTACAAGGTTCTTCTAACGATGGAAGACTGCAGGAGCATTTCAAATATTGTGTCAATGTTCAAAGAATAAGTATGCCTAGGGAAAAAGAATAAATATTAAAATTTAAAATTTATGATCATAAACTAAATATTCCTTTTGTTATTTACGCTGATTTCGAGTGTCTACTCGTTCCTGTGGTTGGAGCAGAAAATGATCCGAATAAATCAAGTACTAGAAAAATACAACAGCATATTCCTTGCGGAGTAGCTTATAAAGTAGTTTGTTGCGCTAACGATAAATTTTCAACTTCGATAAAGTTATATAGAGGTGAAAATCCTGCCTTATGGCTATTAAAAAATTTAATAGCCGAAGTTAATAAAATTTCTAACAGATTATTTAAAACAGCTCCGATGAAAATAACGTCTAAACAACAACTCGATTTTGATGAGGCAGTTAATTGTCATATTTGTGAAAAGTTACTGGCAGACTCAACGAAGCCCGTGATAAGGTGCGAGATCATTGTCATTTGACCGGTCAATATCGTGGAGCAGCTCATAACAGTTGTAATTTAAAATTTCATGCTCCAGATTTTATTCCCGTAGTTTTACATAACTTTCGTGGCTATGATAGTCATATTATTGTAGAAGCTTTTGGTGATGAAAATATTAAAGCTAAACTAAAATTAAATAACGTAATAAAATGTATTCCAAATAATTTTGAAAAGTATATGTCGGTGACGCTCGGTAAATTACGTTTTATTGACAGTCTGCAATTTATGGCAGCATCATTAGATGAACTTGTAAAAAGTTGCGGTAGTTTCGCTAACCTAAAAAGTTGCTTCGGTGAAAACTATATCAATTTGACAAAAAAAAGAAGGAATATTTCCGTACGAGTATCTCGACGATTGCAGCAGATTTAATGAAACTTCTCTTCCCGATAAAGATAAATTTTACTCTCAACTCAAAAACGAAAATATCACAGATGACGAATACAAATATGCACAAGATATTTGGGATAAATTTAGTTGTAAAACATTTGGTGATTATCATGATCTATATTTGAAAACAGATGTATTATTGCTAGCAGATGTTTTTGAGAGTTTTCGTCGGGTAAGCTACAGCAATTATGGATTAGACCCCTGTAGGTATTATTCCTCACCTGGATTGTCATGGGACGCTCTGTTAAAAACAAGCAAAATAGAATTAGATCTCTTAACAGATGTCAATATGTTTAACTTTATTGAAAAAGGTATCAGAGGCGGAATTAGCGTTATAACAAAGAAATATGCAGCAGCTAAAAACAAATATCTAAAAAATTATGACAAAAATCTCCCGTTGAGTTACCTTATTTATCTGGATTATAATAATTTGTATGGTTATGCGATGTCAGAACCAATGCCATGTAGTGGATTTCATTGGATAACTCCAGATCAATTTCTTAAAGAAACTGAAAAAGATTTACCTAGAAAAATCAATAGTGATTTTTCCGATATTTCATACTTTGTTGAAGTTGATCTAGATTATCCTAGTTCGTTACATGATCTACATAACGATTATCCGTTTTGTGCAGAGTCAATGATGATGGATTATAGTTTATTATCGCCTGAACAACGAGCAACGACAACAGCAAACAATTCGATTGTTAATAAGTTAGTTCCAAATTTGTTAAATAAAAGAAATTACGTTATGCATTACAAAAATTTAAAACAAGCAGTAGATGCTGGACTAATTCTGAGAAAAGTCCATCGCGTGCTAAAGCTTAATCAGTCGAAGTGGATGGCAAATTACATTGATCTAAATACGAAACGTCGTGCTGTGGCTAAAACCGACTTTGAGAAAAACTTTTTCAAGTTAATGAACAACTCGGTGTTTGGTAAGACAATGGAAAATATTCGGAAGCGAGTTTCTATCGAAATTGTTAATGACATAAATAGCAGAAATAAATTAGTTAACGATGATGGTTTTGTTACTATGAAAATATTTAATGAAAATCTTGTTGCAATACAACGAAGAAAGACAAATTTAAAGTCAAATAAACCGATTTATGTTGGTGCAGCTGTACTTGATATATCAAAGTGGCTGATGTACGATTTTCACTATAATTTTACCAAAAAGCAGTGGCCAGATTCGGAGTTGCTATTTACTGATACAGATTCGCTAGTTTATAATATAAAATGTGAAGATGTCTATCAGGATATTTACAATAATAAAAATTTGTTCATTTATCAGACTATCCAGCATGTAGTGGATTTCAAGATAATTCGAATAAGAAAGTTATTGGAAAAATGAAAGATGAATTTATGTTTATGCCAGTTAGGGAATTTGTTGGACTAAAGAGCAAAATGTATGCTGTCATATTAGATGACAATAAACTTACAAGAAAAGCAAAAGGTATTCCTCAAGGATATGTGAAAAAGATGATGAATTTTGACGATTTTAAAGCAGCGCTAAACAATAGCGTCAGTTTTATCAAAACAAATGTTATAAGAAGAAATCATCATAAACTTGAAACTGATACGATCATAAAACGGGGACTAAGTAATTTTGATGATAAAAGATATTGCAGAGACGGAATTAACACACTAGCACTTGGACATTATGCAAGTAATTTTGTCTAAACATCAGAAATAATGTTTGAAAATTTAACATTAGTCGATGGAGTTAATAGCAAAATAAAAAAATAATGGTCAATAACCAGCAATTATCATTTGAATTTAACGATGAAATTTCAGGTATTTGTTTTAGTAAATTTGACAGAATCAAACTCTCCCTTATCAGATCAGACGATAGTAAATATTTTAATTTTCGCGAAAGTTTGCGAGATGAGTTTGCACTAAAATATACCGATTTTCATAATCCGATAAGCCAGGATCAGTATACAAAAATCAACATAGACCTAGATAGGTCGAAGGTTTTTGCAAAAGGTAGTAAGTATCTTCTCAGTAAAATAGCAATGAAAGTATTATTTGAATGTCGTCGTAAAGTATCTGGTAGAATTAAATTTTCGTTATACAATCACGATAGCACATTTTACTTAATAGCAGCTGTTGAAATATTCTGTGTTGGTCAAGAAATATAACTATATCTTTTTTTAAAAGGGAGATAACACTGTTCCAGCTAAGTTTAAAATCTTTTGCAGTTATCGAATATAGCATATATGTGTATGATGTAGATTTTTAACGTTGCTTTTACGCTAAAAAAATTTGGTTTGTATTATTTTTTTCTTTGTCTATGAAACTTATAATCAGTGAGTTTATCTCAAATTTTTGTTTATATCAGAGTTAATTCACTGTATTTTGATTTGGAAATATATCAGATTTGACTATTATCTTATAATATCAGATGATTAAGCGAGACAACTCCGTCAAGAATAGCTTAGTAACAAACAGTTGTCGTGTTTGTTGTACTAAGTTAATGTTATGCATAACATACAGGCAGACATACATACAGATATACAGACATACATACAGACATACATACATACATACATACATACATACATACATACATACATACAGACAGACAGGCAGACCCAAGTTCTATCAAGGAAATATCACA
Source organism: Megalonaias nervosa (assembly GCA_016617855.1). Taxonomy (NCBI): domain Eukaryota; kingdom Metazoa; phylum Mollusca; class Bivalvia; order Unionida; family Unionidae; genus Megalonaias; species Megalonaias nervosa. Next base: position 9,903 of record JAECUM010029351.1, on the reverse strand, counting down.
ATTGCAGCTGAAAACGTAACTATATATTATTCTGACTCAAACAAGACATGTACTTAGCTTCATCAGCAAGTTATTTTTAGACAGCATTATATAGCATGCGAATTCATAAACTTATCGATTATTTTAGTGTCTCTTAGCAACAGTTGACGAATACAGACTTTTAACTCGGCAGAAATGCGGGTTTTATATATACTATAGATTTCTCCAATGTATTTGGAAATTGAAATAAGTTCACATTTTACAGTAATTGTGATTTTATTCAGAAATTCACATTATCGTCGGCGAGGGCGATATTTTGCCAAAATCCTCTTATTTAGTGGGGCGCCGCCAGCCCTTCTACGTTTCAATAGAAAATTTGTACACTTTCACATCATGTCAACACGTAGTGGGTGCACTTTTGCACTGCCTGGGTTGATTATGGGGGACAGTGTGCAAATTTCTGTTGAAACGTAGAGAAGGCATGTTTGTGTTGTGTTTGTATGTGCTTTCCTTAAGATAAGTTAGTTATAAATATATGTAAATATATGTAAATACTGTTACTGTAAATATGCTTGCTGATTTGGGGGGGGGGGGTATATGAAATCGCAATTCCTAGACAGCCCTCTGAATTTCTAATATTTCGTTTCGCACATTATGAATTCGCTGGGAGTGTGTCTATGATGTGCTGTCTGTAAGATAAGTTTATATATAACCTCTGAATCTGATAGGATGTCCTTTGACAACTTAGGGGTTCACATGGGGTTGTATAAAACTGTGCTGTAAATATGCTTGCTGTAAATACGCTACTATAATTAAGATTCTGTGTTTTGTGATGTCCTTAATTAAGATATAATCATATGTATATAATCATAATCATATGTATATAATCATAATCATATGTATATGATCATAATCATATGTATATAATCATAACCATATGTATATCATAATATGTATATAATCATAATCATATGTATATAATCATCTTCAAACAGTCCTCTCTGGGGACTATTATTTTTATTTTAAACAAATATTTATAGCTTTAGAAATATCATTATCAAATAAAATATCAACCATATTGTCAATAAATGTCATCACATCATCTGCCCAACCCGCTATTCTCATATCATTGTCAGTCGCGAATAACCACACTGACCCATATTTCGGTGATATATGATATCCAACTTTTTTAATACAATCGCTTATTATTTTAATTTTTATACCAGTATAACTTGAGGCTGATTTGATGGAATTAAATCTCTTACAAAATTTGTTTGTCAGATTGAACCCAACATGTCGGATTGGATTATAGTGATACATTATATATAATATTTTATTGTTTAATATGAAATTTTGTCTAAACTTTAAAAATAACAACATTATTTCAGTAATATAGAGATTGGAGGGTGGTGAAAAAATGTTATAATATATTTATTTTTTATGGGGTGGGGGTTTCTGAGCTTAAACCTTCTTTGAGCTCAAACCCTCATCTATATATACTACTACCGTTTTGACTTAGATCTTTTTCACACAAACAACTTTAGCATTTATGAGCAATAGTTACAGGAGGTAGTGAAATTTTGAATTATAGTGTTAATATTAGTGCTCATATGTAGATAACTTGATTAGATTGTGATGTAATTATATGAAAATTGTATCAATTGTGGACACATTTGAAAGGATTGGACGTATATTCATTTGGTCTGTAGTGGGTTCATGCTTGTTTTATAAGCTCAAATCTATAGGATTAGATATAGTGCTAAAAAGATATCATCAGTAAACAATATGAGATATTGGATTCATTGTTGTGACAAACGCTGTCTTTTTTAGCTTCCTTGTTGCAAGCACGTTCTCCACTTGAAACAAAAATAACGAGACATCGCCAGATTCTGCCTGCCAATATAGGATATTATGTCGTATCATCCTGGCACTCTTTCTTACGAGGCACTCTCTCTGCCAGGAAACATATTTCAAATGCTCTCATGAGTGCATCTTTTTATTCTTTTGTTCATTTTTTCCTTGGTTTCTTTTCTTCTGGAGAGAGAAAGTAAATAGAGATAAAATAGATATATGACAATAACTAAATCATATTTTAATGGGAATAATAAAGACTACATTATAAGAATTCACCATATTTTTGAATAAAGGGCTACTCAGTAATACAGGTACCATATTCCCCGAACTTGTGAATCAGAAGTTTTAGTCTTAACGTCATTGCGTATGCTGGCCTCAGTACTGTTTTCTTCCCTTTAGCATATGCCATCTCCATGATATTAGTTTCCGTTCAGAACGTTATACTTGGCATTTTATTATTCTTATATGGTTTACAAATGTTATCTGTGGTAAGTTAGTTCAGTAATGAAGATGTAAAATACACAGTTGGATTAACTTGACTGATATTCAGAACTGAACTACTTTATTATTATTATTATTATTATTATTATTATAAGAATCGTGATGTTGCTAGTATATTGCCATGGGTTTGGATCCCTTCATAAACTCCTCCTTGATACACTTGCTCCAAACATGCATGGTTTGGTTTGGTTTGACTGTTTACATCACAACAACAAAAATAGATTATTGTGTACTGAGGCAAATGGAGTTACCCGAGGACACATCACGGCAGCCATCCGGTGCTGATATGATGGCAGGATTCTAACCTGCACAGTTATATTTATAAATACACGTATAGTTACATTTGTTACGTTTGTATGCATAGTGGTAATAAAACTGATTTTAGAAATAAAATGAATATTAACTTCAAAATCTGCGAGGTAGAGTGAAATATCTCGGTTTAGACATTCATCTCAGACAGCTTCTGTTGAGTTCATGAAAACACATTGGACTCTTTTGTTAAAACTAAATTAAAACTTCAATTCTCTGATTATGTAGATACATTTCATTCGCATTTAATTAAAGATTTGGTTTCAAAAAGATTAGATGCTGTATTTATTGAGTGTACCCAAAGTAAATGAAAATAAATTTGTCACATGCATTTTTATTTTTTAAAAATTTTCTCAAAATTGAAACTTAACATATGCGGCATCTGCAAATCAGTAAAAGGCATTGCGTATGCATTAGTTCAATTCCCTTAAAAACAGGATTACGTCAGTTATTTAACAAGAGTCCCAGGTGGGCCTGAGAGGTCTTGCCTGATTGAAAAACTACATCAAAAAGCCAGTTCTTTCCTTATATTCATCTCCAAGAGTCTATTACGACTATATTTTGCAATATACCCTACTTGACAGACCTTACTATTCCATCTAATATTTCACAATTCTTGCTCATGTACACGTCTACTTGACTTTAACTAACCCGAGTGGCCGAGTGGTCTAAAGCGCTCTCCGTTACGGATCACTGCCATCTCACCTCTGTCTGCGTGGGTTCGAGTCACAGATTCGGCCAATGTGGGTATGTAAGAAAGCTTGCCAGTAGCTTCTTGTGGGCCGGTGGTTCTTTCCGGAGTTACCCGGGTTCTTCCTCCACCATTAATACTGGCCGCCATGTATAGCCTATCGTGTGCTGAAAAATGGCGTTAAACCCTACAACAACAACAACAACAACAACAACTAGCCAACCACGAATAGCTCCAAACTAGTAAATATGTTGATTATTAGAAACTTGACAACACATATTTACAGATCCTATGCAATCTACGTGACATAATTGAAACAAAAATTAGATACAGTCATGCACCAAAAGTATAAAAAAAAAATATAGATATACATAACACCTCCCCTCATAAACGAATTGAAAGATGCCTTATGAATAACACAAAATATATAAAACAAAGCACTACAGTACAAAGCTACGTGAAAGTACATCCGCAATCAGATTCCCGTTTCCCTTGCTGTGCCTAATGCCGAAGTTATATTCCTGCAAGAGCAAACCTTAACGTTAACAGGATGACAATGACCTTGTTCTATATTGTTTCCTAAAAATGTAATGCAAGCTCGGCAAAATCTCACTTTTAATCAAATTAATTGTCAAATTTGTCTCATACAATCGAATAAAGAATTTCCGGATAGTTTCCAGGTGGTCTTTCAAGGTGTCACTGTATATAATGATTGATGTCTTCTCTGTATGCATCAAAGCCATCTACATGAGATGCACCATGTTCATTAAACGCTCGAATGTTGAGAGAAAATTTTTCATACCGAAAGGCATCACTTTATATTGGTAAAGTCCACGCGGGAGATACAAATGCCGACATTTCGTTTGCTCTTCCGTAAGTGGAATTTGCCAAAATCCTCACTATACCTCGAAATTAGTGACATATTTTTCATTTCCAATTTTGTCAATGCGGTCATCGTTTGTTGGTATTGCAAATGAATCTGTTTTGGTGGCACTGTTCGATGTTCTGTAGTCAGTGCACATAGTTAAAGTATTTTCTGGTTTTGGCGCTAGTATGCATGGCGAACTCAAATTACTTTGCTTGGTTCAATAAAATCATTTTGAAACAAATATTCAATTTCTTTTCTCAAACATTTCTGCGTGAGAGGACTCATCCTGTGAAGATGCTATTTCACATGCGTAGAATCTACAATTTCAACATCACAGTAGATTTGATTAGAGCGTGTTGGAACATCTGGAAATAAGCGCACATATTCACGTATCATCTGTTTAAACCCATTCCTTTCTTGTGTGTGTAGATGCGAAAGTTTCTGGTCCGGATTATTTCAAATATTGGAATTCCGAAGACTAGTTACACCAAAGTCACTACAGTCTGATTGCAAGACATCGTTTAAAACCACACTGTGTGGGACAGGTACAACTAAATTGATAGACTGATTAACAGGACTATCTCTATCTACATATTCCTTTAATATGTGTATATAGCAGATTTGTATATGTCCCGCCTCCTAGGATTGTTGATAATATAATTTAAGTAACTTTCTTTCTAACTGTAGAAAGAGCATAATGCCTACCCTAAAGAGGATTTTGAGATATGGGCAAACTTAGAGACATAATAAAGAAGATTAAGCTCTGAACCATCGGTAGAAAGAGGTTTCTCCTTAAAAAATTCAATGATCTGCTGACAGGATGGCCAAAAACAAGTTCAAAAGGACTTAAACTTAATGATTCTTGAACTGATCCCCAGTGTGAAGTCTTATTGACTCTTAAATGACCATTGAATTGAGTTTCATTGGCTAGACTAAGACTTTCCTGTCTATACAACTTTTAAAGCTAATGCTAATCTATGGTCTTACACAAAGTAACTGAAAAAAGCAAGAACCAGTAAGTTTTGTAAAATTTAATGAATAATTTATATCCCTAGAATACAAAGTGTATAGTTAAAAGAACTTACGGTAATGCGAATTAAATCCCAGATAGTGCTAATAGTGTTATCACAAGTTCAAATGTATGATGTTCTAACTGAATTCCAGTGGTATTCCAAATAATTTTCAATATTGAATTTGTTGATGTGCGTGTAGTCTCTAATTTGCTAATGAGCCAGTTGTCTTTGGTGTGACGATGTGCTAACAGTCTTTTGATCTATCACAATAATATAATCCAAACATGTTCTTGTCTGAATTCTCCAATATTCTAACTTAATGTTCCAGTCCAAGAATATTATTGATGAGCACTTTGTAATTCTGTTGAATAACAATCTGAATGAATAATTCCACCCAAATGAAATACTGAAAATAACAATAATACTTATTCTGCATCAGGTGTGAATGCAAGAATGAGTTATTTCTCAAGTAAACAAGATTATATAAAACAAACTAAGACAAAATAAAACAAAAAACAGAACCAGTATGAGGGTTAAAAGTTCATTTCTAGAAGATTTTTAAGTTGTCAACAAGATAAGGTTTATTACTAAATTATAACAAAGAACATGGAAAACATTAGGTGGACCAGGTTTTTGTGGGGGAATTCCAATGTCATAGACCCAGAGAAAAAATAAACATGTTTACTTAATAATTATCTGAATAATTAATCTTAAGTCATCGGAAAATATTAGCTATGTATTATGTTGTTTACAAAATAAATGTTACTGGGCAGGTACAACATGGACTTGATTTTCGACAAGGTCAGGTACCTAATACAAATGTTTATAACATAAAATCATTAAGAAAACCAATAAACAATACAAATTAAATATACAGAACTTTGTTCACTGACCACTCGTCATCGCCACCAGCAGGTACCTCAGGTGGTCGCCATTTGCTCATAAGGACCCCATTCTTAACAAAATAACAGCCTTATACATGTATGGTTTAAGTATCGCTAATAGTCCTCTGAAACAAATGGGAGATAACATGATCTTGTTCCTGTTAGACAACTAGTGATTGTCTTTTATCACCCTGATTAGAATCAAGAGAATGAGTAGTAAAAAGAGGATTACTATGATTAATACCTTTTTAATGATTAATATCTGGAGCAAAGGTGACCTTGTCAAAATAATGACCAGGGGTTTCAGTTTTAATAGGATCAAATTTTGGGTCCAAATTAAACTTATCAGTTACAAATGGATTAACCACTACCTTTTCTCCGGCTAAGTCATTGCCTAGCAATAAATGAACACCCTCAATGGGCAAAGAATTCACCACTCCGACAGTCGCAGGTCATGAACTCAGTCTGATGACAGTCCCTGAATAATAACACTTTAATTAGGAAAAGACGTCACAACAATGGCAAATTATCCAATAGTAAAAGACTCTGGGAAGTTCATGTGTCCCTTAATATTTTAATAGGGATAGGATTGGCGGAATCACCAATAAGTGATATAGAACCTTTCGAAATGAATGGTTCATAATTCTCCATAATAAAATCAGACTTGGGTTTGTTTAACCCAACAAGTGTGTTGCTTCCAATACATAGCAATGACCTTGACCTCCTAGAAATAAGATCATTTGCAATAGCTCTGTCTTCATTTTTTTGTTGTTGATGTTTTAATGTGTAGCAATCAGACATAGAGAGCCTTGATGTCTAACAATAAGTATTTTTGATTAGACTTATCAGAAGTTTGATTCCGATAAGTTGTGCTATATTGAGATTTGGAAGTACTTGTATGAGATTGAAATGGACATTTACAAGTTCTAATTCTTTTAATTTCAGTTGCATTTCCCTGCCTTTCCTGTCTTCGTTTCACCTTTGCATCTCTCTTTTTTCTTTTTGCATTTGCATCTGCATTTGACTCTCTTCTTTTTGAAGTTGAAGCTTTCTTATCTCTATTTCTATCTTTTTTAAAATTTCAATTCTATTGCTATTATTTCAGAGCCAGATATAGATTTACTAATGAAACTCAAAGTACTTATATTAAACATTTTTGTTCCTATCAAATACTGCACACAATTTTTATTTAATTTCTTGATTTAACAAAGATGGTTTTACGTCCGAAATTGAATAGTGGCTGGCTCCAGCAACTCATCTTTCCTTAAACACTCCAAATCCTCCAGGGTCGGATTGGGTAAACAGAACTTACCATCCTAGACGACATTGTAAAATCTGGTTGGTTTCACTCTGTGAAACCATAACACCAGGGACAAAGAAATTCCGAAAGGAAAGAAGTTAAATTTCAGAAATAAGTTTTAACTTATCTGAAATTCATATCCTGAAGGAGCCCCAATACTGTTACAACTATATGGTCATAAACTAAGTAACAGAATGAAACGAAACAAACAAGTTTTGTAAAACTGAACAAATAATTTAATTATGAAAGTTATAAAATAAAACATGAAGAGGAAAGTACAGCGTTATGAATTAAATCCAAATTAATTCCAAATGTTCTATCACAAGTCCTACAAATCGAATATTCTTGTTAAAGGAAATTCGCTCGAAAAGATGCAAATGTATTTAGTTTATAATGTTATCCTTCTAAAATTTATCTGGCTTATGTTCATACTGCCTTGGAAGTAATCGAATTAAAAATTAATAACAAAATCCTAAATAATTGCTATTTAGAAGTATATAGTTGTACATAATCTTAAAGTTCTACTGTGTTCGACAGATGGAATTTTGAACAGTGATGTCTGTTGATGGAAACATGTAAATGCTTGCTTATTATATCGGACGATAATTATCTGAAACCATTAGCAGCAGAGAGGCTGAACCCTACAAAGTTTTTAGGAGGGTCCGTTTGCAAAATTAAGGGTTCCTATAAAAGCTGAGAACAAAAGTCAACAACGTCAAATCGAAACCTCTAACCGAACATATTTCCATACGTCGGGAAAACAGACCGCAATAACGAAATCATCCGTGTTAGCTCGTTTTTGTTATTCCCCATTGACGTATTTTTTTTTTCATCATTTAGGCGTGTTCGTTTGCGCGTCGCACACACACTCGTTGTGGTTCAGCCTCTCTGCTGCTGTGTTTTTCAGTCAAAAATTTTATCGAGACCTATACGATATCGCGAACGAGGATCATGTAAATTTATCGTGATAAATCCGTGTGTGGTAGCTTGCGCTTTTGAGAAGAAAGTTTTGAATTTAATCATATCCATATCCCCTGAACACCAAGTCTGATGAATGTTTCGCAGAGTATGTGTATCGACTCCATTAAACACAACCAGAAGATTGCAGTTATCTCTGATCACTTTAGGTATTTGTGTATATCGCTGAGTAACATATATAATATCAGTGTTTTTGTGTCTACCTCGTGAGAATATCCTAGCTGGGTTTGTTTGTCTGTCCAGCATAACATCATCGTATACTACGAGATTATTAATACGTCCATCGAGATCATCCACAGATGGAGCTTCATCAATATCGGTGATAAAATCAACAATATCATTATCATCATCCAATGACTCCGTCGTCGCCAACGACTTCGCTTCTTCATTAAAATCTTTAAGCACATCGTAGCATCGTTGATCATCTACGGATGGCGCAACCAAATACAACTTATCCCACTTTAGCCATCTCATTATCAGATTAAGCAATAATTGCGTCTTATCAGACCCAGATGGACCTATTATGATTGCTCTGATAGAATTTGGTAATGCTGCATGATGCTTGATTGGCTCTTGCTTTCCTGTCGCTGAGAAATCAATGACATAAATAATATGAATTTATATTTTTTATCGATGCAGAGCATCCACCCCCAACAGTAGATTAACGACAACGATAACACAATATAGCCAGCGTGCACTTACAGGCAAGTGTGTGAAATGTGGTACAAGCAAATGCAAATTTATTTCGTCGATGACGAAGTCATTGTCGATGACAGGTAGTGATATCGCTACTTCGCTGGGAAAATTACCAGGAACTCCGTGGGCCAAATACCCAGGAGAAAAACATCTTCTTGGATATAATTATTGTGGCCCTGGAACCCGATTTGATATCCGACTTGACGAACGAGAGCAACCAAGACCTGGAGAATATCCAATAAACGCAATTGATCAACCGTGTCACGTTCATGATGTTGCGTATAGGAACAAAGATTTACAACAACGGCACCTCGCAGATGTGAAGTTGATTCAAGCGCTGAATTCTATAAAAAGTAAATCTCTCAGGGATAAACTTGCTAGCTTCCTAGTAAAATCTGCGATCAAAGGTAAACTAGTGTTAGGGGCCGGTAATTAATCATGGATAACTATAATAATGGAATCGGTTTATTATAGTCCAAGGGGATATTGGAGGGGCAGAGCAGCTATTAGTAAACTTGCTGAAGCAGCAAAAGTCTTACGTGCTGTTGCTGCAGCGTGGTTAGCACAACAGACAATATGGCAAATCTATCTACGTCCGCCTAAAAGAATTCAACACGCACATTTTGATGTCAGTACTCCCAATGAAGTTCATCAAGCAGATATTTTGTTTTTACCACACGATACTATTAAAACACGTAGACGTCGATCACGCACATACAAATACGCGTTAACTGTTGTTCACGTTGCAAGTAGGTATAAAGAAGCAGAAACACTATCAACTAAAACTGCATCTGAAGTTGCATCTGAGTTTGAACGAATTTATCAACGAG
>JAECUM010029350.1:0-44953 GCA_016617855.1 Megalonaias nervosa | reverse complement strand
CAGTCGGTTGGAACAATTCCACCAGCACTCCCTGAGAGCCATCATGAGGATCAAGTGGCATGACCGAATCCCCAACCAGGAAGTCCTTGATAGAGCAAACACAACAAGCATCGAAGCCAAACTGATCCAGGCCCAGCTTCGTTGGACCGGCCATGTCATCCGCATGGATCAAAACAGAATCCCAAAGCAACTGTTCTTTGGCGAGCTAGCCCAAAGCAACCGAAACCAAGGCCGCCCTCACAAGAGGTACAAAGACAACCTCAAGATGCACATCAAATGGACAGACCTTCAACCGCATCAGCTCGAGCTCGCTGCCTCAGACAGAAGTCACTGGCGAGTCCTGACCAGAAAAGCCAGTTCCACCTTCGAGGCTGACCGCCGCCAGCGTCTTGCTGCAGCCCGTGAGAGACGTCACAAAGCTGCGTCTCAGCCACCCCCAAGTACTGGTGTCCCATGCCCCACCTGCAACCGCCTGTGTTCATCGGAATTTGGACTCCGGAGCCACATACACGTCCATCGTTGATGAGACTGCACAACATGTCTTCCTCGGCCCCGAGAGACTACCAATATCATATATCATATCATATATATATAATAATTCATTCATTGCACTTTCAGAAGCTGGTATTGTCTAGTCTGGCAAAATTAATTTTCCCTATTTTAATAGCTGCCAAGGATAGTGTACTTTAGACAAATTCAGGTTGAGTTTTGGAGCACAAGGGAGCAGTCATTTTAGTTAGCAGTGTGCTAAGATCATTTACAGTTTCCAAAAGTACAATATCCAAAGAAATGTCAGCCACATTACATGAAAGTAGCATAGAGGTATGCCAACATTCTCACCACTGTGCATGTTTTAAATGCAAACAACTTCACCTTACATACATCACTCTCTCAAAAGTACATAATAACTGGTGAGCGCCACCTATAAAATAAAAAGGAAAAAGATGCAGGGGTGGGGTGAGGGAGGCAGGATTCAAGCAGCAAATTTGTTTCAGCAGGATTGTATGATGGTTGATTGAGCAGGTATTAGTGATCTGTTGTGTCCCTTAAATAGGTGGGTCAGTTAATTGATTTATAAATTCAGGTGAGAAACTTTTAAAATCTCTGCATTGTCTGATGCTTGGTTGTAAGGCTGCAACGTTTACACATGTAAATTTCATAGTTCAGTTTACTGTCTGTAAACATTTATAGAATAAGTTACCATGTAAACAGAGATGTGCATTACTGTCAATGACACAGGATCTACCCATTCAAATTTAAAATTTATATTTCCACATCTTGGTTTTAAAATAACAGTTTAGTAAGATTTTTCTGTTAGATCTTTACTTGAAGTGTGGATGATTTTGTCAGAAAAAAAGCCAAAGCTGATGAGAATTGGTTGTTCCATACATTATGCAGCATTGCACATCAGATTGATTTACTGATATTGCTGACAAAAAAAATTATTTAAATTATTTACCTTTGAAAAACATATTCATTAACTGAACCTTTGATGATTAACATTTTATTTTTATTTATTTATAAGAAAAACACAGTTACAGCTTTGTAAGTTGGGGCCCCAAGTGGCTGGGTGGTCTAAAGCACTCACCATTACGGATCACTGCCGGCTCACCTCTGTCTTTGTGGGTTCGACTCTCAGGCTTGGCCAGTGTGGGTATGTGAGAGAGCTTGCCAGTAGCTTCACATGGGTTGGTGGTTCTTTCCAGGGTTTTCCTGGGTTCTTCCTCCACCAGTTATACTTGCCGCCATGTATAGCCTATCTTGTGCTGAAAAATGGAGTTAAACCCTACAACAACAACAACTTTGTAAGCACTACAGTTTCTGTAGTCCCTGTTTCCAGTTGCATTATCCATTTTTATCATTGGGCATAGACACAGAATATTACAGATTAATTATCGTCATGATGTTTACCTAAACTGTCAGATATATTCAACAAAGACATATCTTCGAAACTGATTCATAATAAGAGGTAAACTGTAAATGGAAAATTATAAAATCACAAGTTGAATGAGGTATGGCATGCACAGTGTCAATGGCTTACATATAAATAGTTGTCAGCTGTAAGTCTGATGTGTAGATCAGGAGAAAGATTAAGTTTCAAATCGTTTTGATAAATGGCATCATTTTGATTATTGTGATTGTTATTGTGTACATATTTACAAATTTGGGTAAACATTGTCGACTTACTTGGTTAAGTATGCCAGAGGACTGAACAAACATTTGTTGGCTGTTATTTGCCCAGGATTGAGCAAAAGTAGTTCACAAGATACATTGAAGACAAACACAGAGAAGATCTAATGGCTTTATAATTGATGGTTCAGTAATAATAATTAGGTTAACAATTATCAGTTTGTTAAGGAGCCAAAATCTTTTCAAAAACAACCAAGCATATATTTATTTTTTTCTTCAAGAATACAACACATCTAGGAAATAGGTGAAATTATTGCAAAATTTCTAGAAATGTTCAGCTATCATACTGTATCTGAATTTGTGTTATAACAAAGTGCGTTAGAGCATGGTTTCATTGTATTTCTGAAAAACATGCTTCATATAATGAGTATTCACATTATGACATCTCTACAAGAAAATGGACAATTGACCTTGACAGTGACTACAAGATGGAAATAGCAGACTTTTGTAAAATTCAACAAATAATTTATTTCCCTAGAATACAAAGTGAAAATTTCAAAGGAACTTACAGTATTGTGAATTAAATCCCAAATAATCCTAAATTTTCTATCACAGGCCCAAAAGTATAGAGTGTTAAGAATTAATTCCAATTTTGAATGTGCTGATGTATCAGTAGTCTTGAATAGTTGTATATACCAACAGTCTTGATGTATCACAATGATATAGTCCAGAATGTCTTTGAAAGAATTCACAATAATCCTAAAATAGTGTTTTGATCCAAAATGTCAATGAGCACTTTGTAATTCAAATGAATAATTTAAAGAAATGATTCCTCACAAATTGTGTCTACACACAGTAGAAACTGAGGTAGATTCCAAAAGACTTGTATTAAGATAGGAATAAATAATTGCCCACCCAGTACCTTATATACAGACTGTCATCTGATCTGGACATAACTATTTACATGTGAGTACACCATATATTTACTTAACTTTTTCATCTCACTTTTTCTCTTCACTAGAGTGTGCTAAATTTGTATGCTACACTGGCACCTTTTGTCATTTGCAATAGTGACTTTGGCATTTTAAATCCATGCAGCATGAATCAAGTGTTTATTTTGCATTGCAAAAACGCTGTGATTGTTTCTGCATTCAGGGATTTCTTACAGTGTGTGGATATCTTTCATCAGTGGTAACATTTAATATTGCATAGGTTGATCACTCATGTGTTGAAGCAATGTTGAATAAGTCATTTCATTTCAAAAGTGAAGGCAGTTTTTATTAAGAGATTCTGCACATGAAGGCTGATTTAATGATAGCTTCTATATTTGCTGGTTATATGCACTTCATCAAAAGAAAAGAAAGATGCTTACCTGGGTACTTACTATACAAAAAATATTAGTCAGGTAGGCCCAAACTCCTACCCTCAATTACAGACAGAGGTCTAGCACACAATGCAAATTAAACATTCATAACAATCGTGTGCAGTAAATGATAAATTAAAGAATGAAACTGCAGGTATATATAAATGCTCATGGATTGGGCTAATATATGTACAGTTACGTGGTTGCAGGGTATAAAACTTGCAGAATATAAAGCATTGTGTACTTAGCATGAGAGCCCAGTCTTAATTGTTTGGACTTGCCTATGGGCATGTACCTTGCAAAGTTAAGCTTGCCCAGTCGATTAAAAACGATTAAAGATTGAAAATAAAGGTGTATATACAACAGACATGTGGTATATATAAATGCTATTAGAATTGCATTTATATATATATATATATATATATATATATATATACTGTTACGTAACTGCAGAGTATAAACCTTGCAGAATATAAAGCATTATGAACTGAGCATGACAGCCTTATCTCAGTATTTGGACAAGTAAAGTTATGCTTGTCCAGTCTGAATTTACTTGTCCCAGGCATCAGGCAAGTCTATTTCCTCACCCTTGTACAACTTTATTTCCTTTCTACATATGATGGCTCAGTTTTTGTTAGCTTGGGCTCACAACTGGTGAATTACAGGCTTAAATCCTGACTTTGACTTGCAACCAGTAGATTATTGGCTTAAATCCTGACTTTGACTCACAACCAGTGGATTACATACCTTAATCCTGACAGGAATTACAACAGTGGATTACAGACCTAAATTCTGACTTCAGCTCACAAGCAATGGATTACACGCCTGAATCCTGACTTGGGTTCCCAACCAGTGAATCACAGGCCTAAATCCTGACATAACCTTTGGATTGCAGGCTTAAATCCTGACTTGGGCTGACAACTCGTGGATTGAAGGCTTAAATCCTGACTTGGACTCACAACCAGTGGATCCCAGACTTAAATTCTGACTAGGCCAGCCTGGATTAGCTGTCATGGGATATCTCAAATGTAAGGTGTTTGACTGGTATTGCCTCATCATCAATTCTCCATAGCATTCTCTATGTTGTTAGCTATTCTGGTCATACTCTAGCTGGCAGTGGGATTAATGCTTATGAGTTAAATAATAAATCACAAAAATTATGATTGATGCTTTTACAGGTAGAAAATATTATGGAGAAGTTTGAAAAGCAGTTTGAAGATTTGGATGTAAGAACTCAGGTATGTAATATTTATATATGGATAATTTGGATGTAAGGACTCAAGTATGTAATATATTTGCCTTGGTAATTTGGATGTAAGGACTCAGGTATGCAATATATATCCATCAGTGATTTGGATGTAAGAACTCAGGTATGTAATATATATGCATCGGTAATTTGGATGTAAGGACTCAGGTATATGTTACGAATATATAATTAAATTGCTTGTGTGTTAGTTTTAAAAATCTTTTTTATTTTATTTTTGTTTCATTACATTTTATTGTAATGATTATTTTCATGGGATTCGATATTTTTTCCAGTAAATTCAGTTTGTATAGAACGTAAAAGGTATTACATTAGCACTATTTTTAGCTCACTCTGGTTCATAGATTTTGTAAGCATCGAGTGAAGATGATTGGCCATTACCAAGGTCATTTTGGCCTGCGTGTTAGCTGAATTGTAAATAGCCTTTCTTTTTTTAAATATATTTTCAGTGTGAGAATTTGATTCTTAGATAGGGCTATTCTTGCATACGTGATAAATGGCATCTTTTTTTATTGCGCTGTTCAGTGTTAAGAGATCACGTGACCCATCATGCGGGATTGAAATGACATTTTGGTTGGGTTTAATGCTGATATCTCAGTAAAATTTTGGCAGTCGTATTCCTACACCTCAGAGCTCAAGGCATTTCTTCTATTGTTGTTGCCAAATTGTTTTGAAGTTCATCTATTTTTTGGAATTTAATAATTTATAGAGAAGACTAAACAAGTGTACTTTTTTATAAAAAGTTCTGGGACAAAGAAATTCAGTGGAAATTCATTCTGGAATTCTATACGGAAACATAAACTGTGATTCAATTGAGGATCTGTTACCATCAGTACAGACATCATCTGATGTCATCGCCTCCATATTGGAATTTCATCGAGATTCGAACCCGGATTCAATTAAAACTGTTTAGTGATAGGACTTCTATTTTTTCAATCATAGGATTAAATTTTGGATTATATTCACAAACCGTTAAGTCCTATTTCATATTTTTACATTGTTTTCTAGGGAAATAAATTATTTTGTTAAAATATACAAAGCTTGTTGGCTTCACTCTTTTCTCTTGTTACCTTTGTACGAGCCTACATGTAACATGTAACATTTATGTATGGGAAATTTTCCCATTTATCACGTGAAGAATGTGTTATTCAGGTTAATAAAGTCATTTCACACTTTTGAATATTATATGTCTCATTATGTTACAGATGATGTCACAATGTCATATATGACTGGCATAATATCCAAAGTATTCCAATTACTTCAAGTCATTGCATGACAGTATTTTGAGATTTGATTATTACTTTTTTCTTGTAATAAATATATTAAAATATACTGTTTAAATATGGATTTCAATTCTCCAAATTACAGATAGTTATAAAAATAATAAATCTCATTAAACAAATTTCAGTACTCTGTTTTAGCCATCATTTACAAATATTGTCAAAAAATACAAAAAGAATGCATGAATACATATAGTTCTTTCTGGTGTCTTGAACAAATAATTTCTGATTTCCTGCATCACATGATGCAGTTTTAACCAATGTAAATTCTTGTTACAAAGGATTGGCAAAAATGTGTAACTATAATATTTTGAGCTTTAATTGTTATTATAGTAATTAAACTTGCATTATTTCACCCAAATCTTGCAAGAAACAGAAATTATTGATATGGTTTTTATAAATTTTATTTAAAATAAGCACCCGAGTAAAATCCACTGTATATATTTGAGATCTTTTTTTCTACAGAAGTAGTGTTGAATTTTTCATCTCACAAAATTCCAGATTTCTTCCTTGGAACCATCAAGACCATCATGGCCTTGAGAAAACCTTGATTGGCTTTGAAAAACTCTTCCACTTATAAGTTTAGTCTCAATAAGCCCTTGAAATTCACTGAATTGGTCATCTGTTGAACATCAGTTATGTAATGCTTACAAAAGAGTTATCTGTCTTTTAATAGTTTTATAGTTTTGTAATAGATTTCATTAGGATATCTGTCAATAGTATTTTTTGGCATCACTAAAACAATGGCAGGGTATATGGTGCTAACTTTGTTTGTCTCTCCATCCATCACATTTGATTAAGTTCTGCATTTAGGTCAGTTTCAGACACTGGTCAGTCATCCATATTCTATGAACAAATTTATAGCTTTTGTAAAATAGTCCTGCTAATTGCACATCATTTGAAACAGCTGTTTCAGACACCTGTTTGAAACACCTGTTTGAGACACGTATTTGAAACACCTGTTTGAGACACATATCTGAAACACCTGTTTGAGACACGTATTTGAAACACCTGTTTGAAACAACGTTTGAACACCTGTTTGAAACGTGTTTCTGTGTTTAAAATGTCAGGCATAAAACTTTTTTATATAAAGTCAATTGGTAGATGTTTGGGGGTCAGTTCTTTGTTTGCAGAATAGTCTAGGTTAATGCATTATATAGAATACCTTGATTGTACTTGATAAGCTTGACCTTGAGATCATTAGGATTTCCTTAATTACTAGAATTAAGGATAAACACTTAATGATTTGTGAAGTTTTCGGGGATTGGTTGCAAATGACTTCTGTGCATAGCAGACAGGTACAATGATGATTCCGTCTTTGTGTAATAACAGACTCTGGAGGACTCTATGGGCACAGCGACAACACTTTCAACACCCCAGGACCAGGTAGAGGCACTGATACAGCAGGTAGCAGATGAAAGTGGGCTTGAGATTGTTGATCAACTCAAGGACCTTAATCCCTCACAGGCTTCTCTTCGAGCTGGTGCAGAGAGCAAAAAGGAGGATGACCTATCTAGGAGGTACACTCTGGGAATTACTTAAATGCTTTGTGAATAACTATTACTGTTAGCCACTTTATTTCTGTATAATTACAAATTCAATGGCATGTATTTCGTATTCAGGTTTTGTGCATTCTGTGTACATTCAACCCATCCAGTTTTCACAAATTATCATCATCAGTGTGAAGATTATAGGACTGTTTTTGTGACAAGACCGATTGTAAATCTTGGGTATCTGTTTCTGTGTTCATTGATGTGGTATCAGCACCATCAATATCAAGATTCTGTTTTCTTTATTATGTTTTTTTTCTTTCAAGTTTTGTCAGCTTAGATACAGACACATAATCCTGTTGCAATGTAAGAATTCCATTAAATCCT
Source organism: Megalonaias nervosa (assembly GCA_016617855.1). NCBI lineage: Eukaryota > Metazoa > Mollusca > Bivalvia > Unionida > Unionidae > Megalonaias > Megalonaias nervosa. The sequence continues at coordinate 37,039 of JAECUM010029350.1, read as the reverse complement.
TGTATTGTGAATGTAACTAAGTCTTTATGAGACTCTAGTTAGCCCCATTAAGTCAGTTAAAATTTTGTAAAGTATCATAAATACGATGAATCATTAGACAATATTTGTTGTGTTCATTTAATGTGATTGTCAGCCTAAAGTTACCTTGTGGTAAATTTATGCAGTTAGGTCCATATATTTTGTTTTAAAACTGTAGTATATGTATTACAGTTTTAAGGACCTTAACCTCCATATATTTATAGTATAGACTTGTGAGAACAAGAACATGCCCCAAAGCTACTGGACTGCTGCAGTGGCCTAAGTGTTTAGAGCATCCGCCTCGGATGCGGGTTTGAACCCCTTCTGAGTCATACCAAAGACTTATAAGCAGCTGCCTTGCTTGGCACACACTATTAAGAGGCTAGTGTTAGGACTAGTCGGCCTGGTGTCAGGATAATGTGACTGGGTGGGACAAGCCATCTATATGTCTGCCGCATGATACCCCAGTGCTAGAAACCAATATCATCTACCACAATGGAGACTTCATAGCGATGTGACTGAAAAATTGTTAAAGCTACATTTAAAATCCAAATCACACACACACACACACATAAAAGCTACTTTAACAATACAACTGTTTGTCTGAACTTCAGTTTTTGCAGGTTGCTCTCAGTAGAATTTAGAAAATGAAAGTAAATTTCCATTACATACAAAACTACAAATCATGTTTTAGAAATCTAACTTCTCATTCAAGAGGCTTTGTGGCATAAAAATTTTACTTTCACTTTTACTTGTTTTTCATAACATACCTGGACCCATTATTTATTTAATAAAACACAACTTTAATTTTCTTTTATTGAAAATTTTATAACTTCATCAGACAATTGGTTATTTTTCTAATTACACTCTTTAATAACATGCCTTGGAAGTATTCTCAGCAGTATGTGTAGTGAGATGTGGGTGTATACTTTTACACAGTGTTTACAAGTCAGATAAAAGTTGGAACCGCTCCGGTGGCCTAGTGGATAGAGCGACCACCTCGGATGTGGGAGGTTGTGGTTTCGATCCCCGTCCGAGTCATACCAAAGACTTACAAAAATGGTACTAACAGCTGCCTCGCTTGGCGCTCAGCATTAAGAGGTTAGTGTTAGGACTGGTCGGCCTGGTGTCAGGATAATGTGACTGGGTGGGACATCATGCCACATGTCTGCGGCATGATGCCCCAGTGCTAGACATCACTATAAACTGCCACACTGCAGACATCGTAGCGATATGGCTGAAAAATCATTAAAGCTACGTTAAAAATCCAAATCACAACCACATCAGATAAAAGTGGAGATCATGGCTGCGATGCAGGAGAGACCCTGATTCTGTGTAACACGTTTTATGATATTAATAATGAAATACATTTTAAAACATAATGACTAAAGGATGTTAGCATTCCAGAGTGAATCCTTTTGTTTTGTGGATAATATGATCCCATATATGTTTTGAATTGCAAAAATGTTGAGATGTTATTTAAAACTATCTTTCATGTCATTACATCCCAACATATGGAAGGAGTGTGTTCTAGAGGATAGAAATTTCTATCACTTCACAGTTTGGTATACTATATAACCCAGTTGTGTACTGTAAAAAAAAAAAATTCTGGAAAATCCTGAAACCAGCGTTCTCCTCAGGGCCTTGTACTGTTATTGTCCTGACCTATTATTATTTTAGCCCATGATGCTTTTGAACCAGCCGATATGCTGTGCAAGTGTACGAATATCAGGGATGGTGCTGGCTTTAAAAAAGCTGTCGCCCCAAAAATCGCAAACTCAGTAGTTTGTTGCCAATTTTCAAATGTGTCCCCATTTTCTTTAATAGAGTTCTGTCCATTTGTCTCAGGATCCTTGAGACTGAGGTAATATTGTTGACGAAATGGACGTTTATATAAGTCAGGGGAGGGGCTGAAAATGGATTGAAATTTCACATACAACTTGTATGTGAAATTTCAATCTATTTTCATCCCTCCCTCCCTCTTTACTTTCATAAATGTCAGGTGAAATTTTTAAGAGGTGACCTGTCATCAGTGACTAGGATTTACAGAGAGAGAGAGAGAAAAAAACCCAAAACAATGGAAATTTTGATTAAATGAAGACAACTAATCTGAAGTACATTTGTATATTGATGACTTACAGTTTTGTAGTACACTCCACAATGTATTAAATAATGTACACACATATGAAAAATCTAAGAACTCGAGTATTAGATATGTTAGAAAATTCATGTATCAGTTAAATCCCATTAGAAAACACATCTATAACATGTATATACGTAAAATGGTAGTCCTCATTTGATCTGTATCCCATTGTCAATAAACACGTTTCACGAAACAATTCACTCAGATATTTATTATCCTAGTAGCACTTGGCTGTATAGTTTTTTACATGCTACATGTACATGTACTTAAATTGGACTAGATATTGATCAGCTAGAAACAACTTCCATCAATTTGAGGCTACTAAGGGGATAAGGCTGTTCATAGGGAAACAATAGCATGTGAACAAATTTACAAGTTTGACAAACATTCTCACCAGACATCCCACCTTCTTTTAAGTTGATGGCCAGATATCTATTGTTTCAAAATATTGGAGATATAATTTGGATTTTACACTGCCTTTGCTACCAATGGCAGTGTAAAATCCAAATTATATTTCCAGTATTTTGAAACAATAAATATATTGCTGCTGCATAATTGTAAGCATGAACTTTTTTGTTGCAAACAGGAAACCTTCAAGGCACAATAAATATGTTCCAGTCACTATGAAAAATGAACAGTGCTTTTATTTAAAGCTTGTTCCTGACTTCCTTTGATCAAAGGTTGTTGGCTTGCTTTGGTGAAGGTGCATGTGTTATTGACGGCGCCTTTTAAGGACCTCTCTGAAAGACCAAACAAGTGCCCATTTGTTATTGTTGCGGCAACATCAAATAATTATAGAACATTGAGACAGATTTTTTTCATCTGCTTAGTACGTGTATGTGTGTGTCTATATATATACACACACACACACACACACACACACACACACACACACACACACACACACACACACACACACACACACACACACACACACACACACAACGATCAGTGCTTCAAAAGTAATCAGTTTTCTTTGAAGTTTCAGCAAAACTAATTTTTCTGGTATATTTAAAAAGAATAAGTATTGCCATCTTCTGATCGATTGTAGTCATTCCCATTCCCACCTTCAGATGTGGTGTCAGCATAGGTGTCAACTTCTTGAGATGAAAACCTGTACGCCAGACCAATAAAAACCTTACAAAGACCAAAAAGACCTTACATTAAAAAATGTATTCATACATTATATAAGATCAACAGTTTTAAAACAACAAATGCTATACACAAAGTATTTCTACACATATTTACATAATTATTTACATTTCTGAAACTTTATTTCATTCTTTTTACTTGTGTGTTGTATTATATGCAACACATGCACCTTTCGCACTTTTTAAAATATATTCTGGGGTTTTAAAGTCTCTGCAGCAGATGTCATTGTTTATTTTACATTGTAAAAACGATGCTAATGTGTCTGAATTCAGACTTCCTACATTCTGTATGTATTTTCTTCATCATCGTAAAAGATCTCTCACAGTCTGCGGTGTTCCTTCAGATTATATATGCCCGATGCCACCACTTTAATATCTTCATTGCATATTTTACAAAAAGCATGGGAAGATCCTAACGTTGATACATCTACAATGCCAGGAAGACTTTAATTCAATCAGCCTGAAACCTGCAAAGACCTTGGTCAATGTCTTCAAGCTTGCGTTTCTTCGAGTTAGGTTCAGCCATTTGATGGATGAAATATTTCAACAAGATGAAAGCAATTTTAAAAAATAATTTAAAAATTTAGATTTGTTATGTTTTAGAAGAAGATCTCCCGATTACAAATGTGTTATGAATTTATATTTTTTTCCCATAAACACCAAGATATTACGCCAGGAGCTATCTAAAAATTGATATCTAAAAATAAAAAAAAATCAACAAAGTAGCAGTCCAGAAGTTTGTACTTCGTAAGCTGTTGATCGTTTCTATTAATTGCGTATCTGGTGTTTGAAAAGTTGTGAGATTGTTATATGGTGTGCCGATTTTGGTCAAAACTGGATATAAATTGGCAGTGTTACATATTTTCGAGCCACGAGAATGATGTCACTCAGTAGCTGTACTACTTCGTCATTATGGCAATGCATCTTCCTGTTTGCATTACGTAAACTTAATTCAAAAATATGACAACACGATAAAATCCTGGTTCTAAATTCAGCAGACTATTTATTTTTAATTAGTATATTGTTAAAATTTTTTAATAAATCGACTTCATCTCCACACAGAAAAGTCGGACGAATTACAGTTACACCACCATGACTGCCACATTACAGTAGGTAAAGTATGAAAATTGATGTCAACTGTATGCATTTGATTGTAATAATTATAAAAATAATAAAATAATAATGTATAAAATAAGAAAACATACTTACTACACAGGCAGTTGGTCAATATTAGAAATCTGAGTGAGCGTCAAATTTCAGAGCAAGAAACGACAAGAAGAGTTGAACCATGAAATTAAACTCATTTCATAATCAGGCAAAGGAAAAGCACAGTTTAGAGTACGATTTGATTGGTTGTTTCAGACCACCCTGATCTCATTGAATTCTCGTTCTAAAAACAAATTATGTCCAGAGTTCCGGATTCATACAAAATAAAAAAAAAATAAATAAATAAAAAATAATTTTATTTATGAAAAAACCATGCAAAACGGCCGTACACTGACCAAAATGGAAAAAAAATGTACAAATTACGGGTAAACCGTACTAGTTGACACCTATGTGTCAGCATGGCCATTTGGGTTACATTGCAGTAATAAGGCCAGACATCAGCAGATTATGATATAACAATGCACTGTTAGCGTGGTTTGTCAATATGACCAAAGGTTTTGTTTATGTAACAATAGATTCCAATGCATTTTTTATGCAAGTTTGCGGCTTCCTTTCACGGTGCCTTTGAATTTCTCCACTCCAAACCTAAGTCTGTATATACAGTTTTGAAAGCCAAAATTTTGTCGCCAAAAAAATCGCCAGATGGAATATTTTGTTGACAATAATTAAATAAAATCACAATTTGCAACTTTGGCAAAGCCCTGCAATCTGCTTGTGTGTTTCCTGCTTTCCATTAGATGCTATCCTGTTAAATAAATATTCTGTTAAATCATTTCAAGCCCCATCACTCAGAGGACATCTTTCTTAATGTTTCTTGGATATGCAGTTAAGATAAATTAAGTAGAATTACCTGCTCAATTAGTTGTTACCTTTTGTACCTGGCATGGCCTGATTGCCAGTGTGTAGCCTTTGATGCTAGTTCAGTCATTGCACTGGCATATAATATGATTGGCCCATGATGATCAAGTGTACTAATGGTGTGTGTTCTTATTTCAATTGTTTCCACTTTCAGCTCAGTAGGTGTCATGCATGTCACTTTTGAAGTTAGTAAAATCCTTAGAGTTCATTTGGTAAAATGTACACACAACTGTCAAAACAAACAAAAAAAATGTTAAATTACCCAGCTCCTGTCTAGCCCCATGTTGACTTGGCTAAGAAGATGATTCACAGAGTTTGTGGGTTCAGATTCAGAAAGCAGAGTTTCTTCCATGAAGGATTCTAAGAAACAGAAATATTGAAGTGGTTGAACACTGATTTGCAGATTTCCTGTTCTTGGATAGATACTGATGGATCAGATGGCAAGTCTTCCATATTGCCAACTTTTTGGTTCCGATCCCCTTAGATGAAGTGGGTTGGGGATGAGATCACATAAAATTCCTAGGGAACTCTTATAGTGTTTTATTTCTTGTTTTATACTTGCATTAGTAGTAGGAAGTAGTTCCTAGTTCCTATTGTTTAGATGTTGTTATTTTTAACATGTGATGAGTGAAGTTTCATGAATGAAAATTGCATCTCATCCATGAGTTACTCTTAGATTTACATAGTATACTCAGAAAGAAAATAAAAAATAATTTGGTCAATAAAAATTAAAAATTAAAATCTTAATTTGATTGCATTATCAATCAATCTTACAAAGAAAAGTTGCAATTTTTATCTTCAAATTTTGTCAGTCTGAAAACATGTAAAGCAAAATGTTGTATTATTCCTTCATTTATATATGAAATGCTTCTCCAACAATAAGAAATGGTGTCTACAGTAGATAAATAAACACTAAACTTTTGAACAATATTTTATCTCTGACGTTTAGGGAATTAAGCCACAACAAACATTGATACATTGCTCTTAATGGAAATGAATACATGCTATATTAATTGTTCTGTCATTATAATTTAAAAACACTTAACTCTCTCGGCTCATGAAGAATCTGTTCTTTGTAGTTCACTTAATCAGGAATCAGTTTTGTACCTTTTCTTACAGCCATAATAAATTTTCTTTTTCGGTTTTTTTTTCAGACCAGGGTTTTTTTTGGCCATGAACAGAATAAAAAATATGTTGAGAAACAAGCTCTTACAGCAGGTGTTCAGTTACCTTGTAACCATTACTCCAACAGGACTTATTAGCCTTAAGAATGTTGTTTTAATTTGTCAGAAAATAGATATGGAGAGTGAAGAAAAGAAAGATAGTATTTGTATTCAAAGAATGTAATGTGCTTTTGGCATGAAAATATGACATGGCTTGGAGAAATAAAAATACAATGTTAACAATTACTGTACTTTATTTCTCATTTCATTTGTTTTTTTCCAACTTTTGTGATGATAATATGCATTTTTGATAACATTTTCTGTTGCTATCTGTGTGCTTCCCCCATTGCTATCAGAAATTCCAGGGGAGAACACTGGAAACATCATGTACCTTTAACATCACATCAAGCGAAAAAAATTTTAATGAATAGAGAGTAAATCATGCCTTACAGGAAATGATTTTTGAATAATATGCAATTAACTAATATTTTATAGTTGTTCATTGATTAATATGCCTGTTCCTGAGTAGCGATAACATGACTTTCAAGATGACTGCCATGGTGGCCATATTGGATATCAAAATGGCATCATTCTTGCTTAGAACCAGCTAGACATCGTAAGTAGCCCTCAGATGAAAACCCCATGATGATGTGATTTTCCATTTAGTGGAAGATTTTTATGATGGCTGTCATATTGAAGTCAGATTGGCACCTTTTTCATTTAGGATCAACTAGACATCATTGGAACTCTTGTGGTTAAAAATCCAATGTTGATCTGACCATCTATTCAGGAAGAGTGGTAATAACAAGATTTTCAATATTGTTATTGTGATAACCATTTTCATATAGGACCAGTTATATTTTGGAAAAAATGTGTATCTACAGTTTCATGGCAATCCAAGAATAAGTTTAGGAAAGGTAGTGATAACAGTCTTGTACTAGCAGGTGACTAGATGATGGGATAAAAGGCCAGCTCAGAAGCTGTTCTGGTCTATGATCAGTAGAGCTAAATCTAGATAGGAATCCATATCACATAGGTGCTTCTGCCAGTATGATCCAGTTGAAATGCCAAGTTTAACAAGGGCCATAACTCTTGAATTTGGCTAGAAATGTTGAAGATCAAAAATATAAAATTTGGTTTCAATCCATAAAGTCCCTAAAAAGTTTGTTTTAATTGAATGAAAATGAAATTTGCAACAGATGCGATGTGCAGGTCCTGGTGTGACGGGATATCTGGACATGGGTTACACTAAATACTTAAAATAGGTCGGGAATTAAAAGCTAAAAACTTTATAAACCAACATAATCATTTGCATCAGATGTGTTATTTATTCCTATTCTGTTTCAGATTGCAAGCACTCAGGAATTAGATGTACAGTATAGCCATTTTATCAACCTTGCATATACAGGCCAAGGACACAGTGTGGATGAAGTCTGCATCTTGTGGAATGAATAAAAATTACTAACAGTGACTGAGGTCATCCATATTGGACTGACATTTATTTAATTCCATATGCTTGGTGAACAAAAGTGACACATGTGAAAGAGAAAATGTAATGCCAACTTTTAAAAAATTTAACCAGGTTTGAGGTATGCAAGGGTCATATAGAAAGAAAAAAATTCACAGACTGGTTTATTGTCTGAAACTTTATTTACATGAATGCAGTGAGCACATAGCTTAGATCCAGTGTTGACCCATCTTTGGGCTGACTTCAGTAAGGCTAGCATTACACTGTGTTAGCACTAAAATCAGTCTATCTCTCCTTAAAGATAATGAAACAGAGTTGTCCCAGATCTGGGTTGCATTCAGTGAAACTATTGGTATGCACTGTCAGCTGTGAATTCAGTCAATCTCTACTAAATAGCCTTTCCTCTGAAGGGAATTTTCAACATGGTGGACGTATAATCACATTAAGCAGACACTGAATTTTCTAACTTTTGAAACATCTTCGTCAAAGATTAACAAATAAACATTACTTGCCCTTAGTAAGGTTTATTTAATCCAATTTGTAAATTAAATAAGTCTAAATATACTGCAGGTTATGACATAAAGGTAATTTAATTAGAGCAACAATGTATTCAAGTTCTCGAAAACCAGTTTATATGTCTCACTTGACAAGCTATCCTGAGAGTGAAACGGTGCTAGGGCAATTCGGAGCAGGACAATTCGGTGCGGACAATTCGGCGCGGACATTTCGGAGCAGACAATTCGGAGCGGACAAATGGGAGCAGGATATTTAAAACATATCTATTTGAAATTTAAACGCATTTTTTTATTAATCATGTTTAATAGAACTATAATACGTCGTTTAACGGTTGATCGGACTCGAGTTGTTTCAAGTTGACCAGTAGATGCTGCGTGCGAATGTTGAGATGGCGGTTTCATTATCACTCCTTTCGCTGTATGACAGCGACCTTTGCAGGAACGATCGCAGCATCTCCATATCTCTTTCTGTTCAGTTTTTCTTTCCATGTGATAAAGATAACCTTCGTAAACCAGCATTCGTTTTCCTTTCTCTGATTCTACAAATTCTAAAGCCATTTCTATGAGTCTCTTTTCTTATTTATGCATAGGATAGTTAAAATTTAAATAGAAAACAAAAACTAAAACTAAAACTATCGAAATAACTAACTACAATCCATAATGTCTCACAGACTATGATGCTGGACTTGCAAGTTGAAAGTTCCAAAGGTGTCTGTCCACTGACCTTTTTAGTCATGCTTATATACACTGGTCCCCCTAGCTACTATGTACTCACTTATTGTGTAATTAAATGTCTTGGTTAATTGAAAGCGTCTAGGTTTCAAAACTATGTACTCACTTATTGTGTAATGAAATGTCTTGGTTAATTGAAAGCGTGTATATACTGCGTTTAAAATTGAAAGCGTGTTTATACTGCGTTTAAAATATAAAAAATGAATACATTGCCAGGGATCGTCCTGGGCTTCGCCAATGTCGCAAACAAGTTTTGCATAATTGAGTAATTTATTACTCAACGGTTACACTTGAGCCTCTGCGACATACTTCTTATTATTTGTAATATTTGATCTTACATAGAAGAACTATAGGCTAAGTACTCAGAAAACTATTTTAAAAGTGATGTTTTTTGTTATTTACATCTTTCACAGAGTGCATGTCGGCGCGCTTTTGCTCCGAATTGTCCGCTCCGAATTACCCGTTTTTTGGTCCCGAATTGTCCGCTCCGAATTGCCCTGCGCCGAATTGTCTGCGCCGAATTGTCCGGCACCAAATTGTCCGGTTACCGAGTGAAACATAACATGCATGCATTATTGCATCAAGCTGCCTGTCTTTGACTGTTGGCTTTTGTCATCTGCATGGGCAGCCTGTACAGTTGGAATATTAGTCTATCACAAGAGTATAACACTTCACGATTCCAGCTTTATTGAACACAGTCATGATGTTGCATAATGCATCTGCAGATCTGGTTTTTCATTGTTCGTTTCTCTTTTTATGATATCAAACCAACATTGTAATCCCTTATGTGTGTTAAATAAAATACATATCAAAGCAACATCATAGTCTCTGATCTGTGTTAAATAATATATATATCAAAGCAGCATCGTAGTCCCTGATCTATGTTAAATAAAATAGATACCTCTCATATCTGGTTTTAAGTATTATACCTTATGAAAGATGTAAAACTACTGTACTGTTCTCCATATTTTACCAGTCTCCTTTCTGTTCCACCAACATATAGATGGTTCCTGTCATGTCAGTGTTTTTGATAAAGGTATTTTATTGTATGAAAACCTAATTTTTACCAAACCTCTCATAGCCATTTGCACATGCCTAATGATGCAGACCATGAGATTGTACCTGAAAACATATTTGCACTACAGAAGTAAGCAAATTCTTTTAATCTAAATTGTATAGTTATCCTTATCACATATGGTTACCTTGACCAACATGTGAAATTTAGATGTGTAACTTTAGTCCAAAGCAATCAGATTCTTCATACAAGATGTTATCACTATTGATCCCATTAAATATAGCTCTATCATTGCTACTTATTTCATTTGCTTTCAGTTCTTATACCTGATAAGAACCGATTGTATTGTCATTACAGATCATTAAATATCTTATATGTTGTGGATTCATGTATTTTATATGTTGAATATGTACAACATAATCCAGGATGACATAGCTTCACAACACAGATGTACCTTAGCATCAGTTGGCCACACTGCTGCACCACATTATAATTAGGGAGCACTAGGCTCGATACGATGCTTGCACTCTGATGTAAAGATATTGGACACATCACAACCAATGCAATAGCAGAATTTCCCACTACCAGAATCTTTTAGATGACAGCTCCGAAACCAAAATATATTTTGCAAGGTCTTCTCAACCATACATCATCTTTCCTGTAATGAATACATTTAGATTTTTTTTTCTTTGATGGAAATAATGTACCAGCTTTCCTCACCTTAATTTGTAACTCTGCAGTTTTGTTCATTAATTTGTGTATTTTTAATTTTTGTTTATATGGACGTATTTGAAACTGCAGTATAGAAGTGACATGTCCTAAGTGACTTGTCTTATTTTGTGAAAGTTGGTAAGACAATGAAGTTAAAGTGTGTTACACACATGTATTATGCTTGTTTATAGTTATAGTGATAATTTAACTTTTCTTGGCTAAATAATATGTGCATGTAAAACACAGTTCCTCATCATTTTTGATGACATTTGGACCTCTTTATGTACACTAAATTGTTGTATTTATACAGATTAATAACCTAATTATGTACCTTTAATTTAACTATAACCCATATTTAATTGAAATGTGTATATGCCAAAAATGTAGTCTTGGTATTACCAAAATCGGGGTGGGGGTTAGTCATGGGAAATTATAATATTCCTGTTAAGAATCAAAATTTAAGTTTAAATAAGGAAGATTGCAACAAATTCCCAATTGTTTATGGTGGTGTTTTTTTTTCTTCAAATGTACCTTAAACTTTGGCATGTGAAGCTGATTGACAGAACTTTAAACATTACATTTAAATTTTTTGACTCGTAAGCTTTTAGAAAATCTCTTCAACTTGATGACAGGATTAACTCTGTACAATACGGAAATATAGTTTATAGAACTCACAAAAACTACTTTGCTTATCATGGTAAGTACTGGGTGGGAGGGTAAGGATGATTTACCTTTACAATAGCAAGCAATTATAGTCACATTATTGTCTTCAGATTTGTAGGACGAGTTGCAATTAAAAAAAAATTAGGAACGGGTTCTTTTAAATCTACACATTAGGCATGCTAAAATTGAAAAATCAGTGTTTTCCATATGTATTATCTGGATTTCTTAAACTTCCTTACCTTCTCAGTGTTGAATACTGATATCCAGTGTGCTAAAAAATAAATAAATTTATAAAGCTATTTGTTCATTATTACAAAGTAGAGGTAAGCTATTGTACTACCCCTAGTGTCAGCATCTACATGGATAAGAGCCAATATAAAGCATATATAGATCCTCTCTGAATCTAAACCATTCTTTCTTCCTTAGTCCTAGACATCAGTTTGGAGTGGGTTTTACAGCACCTGCCCCCTGGGGATGGAGCTAACTTTACTTATACCTGTACAGTAGTTGTACATTCTTGGTTAAGTTTTTCCATTTAGATTAGGTTTTTTGCACACGGTAATACAGCGACACCAGGAATCATGAAACTTGGTGAAGGGATACATCTTGATGAATATTACAGTCTAATTAAGCTAGTAGACCACTGTGGTACTATGTTCCACACTACATTAACTTGGGCTAAAGTTGGTTTTAAATTTATTTCCCTGGGGCTCCAGGTGGTCAAGTGGTCTAAATCACTTGCCATTACCGATCACTGCCATCACACCTGTGTCCTTGTGGGTTTGAGTCTTGGCATGGCTAACACATATATGCAAGAAAGCTTGCCAGTAACTTCCCATGGGTCATTAGTTCTTACTGGGGTTTTTCAGGGTTCATCCTCCACCAGTTACACTGGCTGCCATGTATAGCCTATCTCTTGCTGAGATATGGTGTAAACCCAAAACAACATGTCTTGTTTAAGCTCAGTTCAAGTAGGTTTGTAGCCTCCATATACATACTGTTATACAAAAGATTAATAAACCTTAGTGAAGGGATGGATCTAATGCATCACTATGACACTGTTTCACACTTTGTAGGTCACTTTGACCCATATTTCAAGCTTCACTGACTTGGGTGCAATCTCAAGCACTATTTTGTGCTAAAATATCAAACTAGATGATTGTATGCATTTCTTTTAATACCAGACCCTTAAGGCAAAAAATTAATGTGATCTACACATTTTACTGGGTTAGGTTAAGGTTTGGCACTTAGTTCATGACCATGTTTATAATTATAGATTCTTTCTATGGTAGACTATATACATATATATATCTTGGCCAACCCGGAAGGCCCTTTCTGATGAGTGCAGTTGGAAGTCTGACTAAATATTGAGATTTTATGCTAGGTCAGGAATTACTATCTTTTCCAGGTGAAATGTGATAATTCACCATAGCGAAATACAATAAATATTTTCATTGCCATGTCAATAACATTATAAACAATTAATCTGAGCCGTTTTAGATGACTGTATGGTGTAGTGGGAAGTATGGGCATCTCACATGCAAACAAATCAAGTTAGATCCAGTAATGTGCATATAGCTTTTTCATCAACTTTTTGTTTAATGTGCTGCTTTACCTTGAATTAGGACGGAAAATTATGTTGCTACTGATATTTTCTGTGCGAATGTACACAAAACACAGCAGGACATAAACTGTACACCGCTGATATTATCAAAAGGGTTACAGCAAGATATCCGCATCACTCTGTTGTACATATTGCTAGCCAAAATATTTAAGCATAAAATGAAATGAAAATGTGCTTGCTCTGAGTGAATAATGGATATATTTCATCACGCGGGTGAAAATCTCAAGTATTTTAACCCATGCAAGCAACTATATTTGTTATTCTCTCAGGGCAAGCAAATATCCACTCTTTATTCAGTTCCATATTAATAAATATACATTTTATATTGTGATATGTTATCCTCCACAGGTTCAACTGTCAGTTGTACATGTGAATGAGTACAAGAATTAACGGAGTGGACTGCACACTTTTCATGCAGACCTCACCTGTTGTGGCTAATCATCCTAATTATTGATGCATGAATTATGTGCTGCTGGTTGTCATTCCAAGGTTACTGAAATCCTGTGACTTTCACACAGTGTAAATCTGGCTTCAAGGGGTGGATGGTAATAATTGCCTCTCAATTAGATTTTAAGACTAACGATTTAAAATAATAATACAAAAAAACGTTAACATCTGGTTTTTATCAACTCATTATGGCACATCTTGTCCGACACCATTGGAAAGAATGCTCTTTTTTAATTCTTTCTTTTAGGCCCAGTGGGTAGGTCAGTGGTTTAACTGTAAGTGAGCCCAATACTAGCTATATGGTGCAGATTAAAAGTTAAAATTTTAAATTTGAATAAAAAGATTACACATTCATGTGTAAGGTAAAAGATTGCACAAAATCTTTAATTTCACAAGTATCATAGATCAATTTATGATGAATTTATCTTTTGTATGATAATGTTTACCACTGCTACTGGAAACTACTAAAAGCTATATAGAGGTGAGTTCTGTGATTGATGATTACACTTAGGTTTTTATAAAAGTTTCCTATACTAATGTATCAAAGCGGAATAGTGTAAATTTTAGATTTGATTCAAAATATATTTATAACTAAAGACAACTGAAAGGAAATTAAACCAGAAGCATTTGCTTCCAAAATATTCTAAATAAAAAACAGAGAAACTTCTGATTAACATAAACTTCAGAGGCAGACATAAATAATAAATAGCTGGACAGTGGGAAACCTCTATTTATACAGACTTTGTTCAGAAGGTTGAATGCTCATTTTAATGTACTTTGATGCCAGGGACAGAATATTCCCTTGGTCTCTACTTTTGATGCAGGTGAATTATTGATTGGTGATCGATAGTTAATCATTTTCCAAGTGCTGTTATGTGTACTGTGCTAATGTTCTATACAGTTGTTGATAACTAAAAAACTTTATTTTTCCTATTATTTTCAAGTACAGCATGTTAATAGTTATATATGCCATTAAATTAAATCTCATTCATCAGAGAATGTGGTTTTGTATGTATTTTAACCCTATAATTTGACTAAAAAAGGTTCATTGCTTGTGCAAAACAACATTCATTGCATATCAAAAACAGTTTTGATCAATCAGTGATTAATTTTTTGATCAATGAATTAGTAATTTCATTGATCAGCACACTGTTTAAAACCCGATGTTATGTTGGTGGCAGATAGTGAGAGTTTGATATATTAAACTAAATTTAGTAGATGAAAAGGAAATATTCCTAAAATTGCATATTCATTTTGTGAGTGTATAATTTATTCTGACATTGTTGAAGTTGCTGTTGAAGAGACTGTATAACAAAATGCATGTACATACAATGTCAACCTAATTCACAAGTGCCTGTACATTTTGATCAGTCATGAGGTAAATCTATAGTAATTTCATGTTGTGTTTTTGTTGAAACATATCAGAATATGCTTATGTTAAGTTATTATACCTACTATTTTTGCATTATATATACTAGTGATGTACTTTCAAACGTTTTAAAAAAATTTATTAATCATTTTAAGGAAATAATTGTTTTGGGTATCTCCAATATTAAATTTTACAAATTTAGTTTTGTGATGGATTAAACTGGAAACTTGAGCAATAAATTATAATCAGTATCATAAAAAGTCACAGTCCAACTGCAGCAATACAGATCCTGATCTGCTATTGCATAGGATGCTGGCATATCATGGTCTCTGTTTTACTGATTACTCCTGACAGTGCATTATGTGAAGGCAGATCTGGGTCTGTGAAGTTTGACTTGTAAGCAAGTGAAGATGGTATCTGATTAATTCCCCTTCCTACCAGCATACTTTGATTTCACTACTATTCATGGGGATTAATTCCCCTTCCTACCAGCATACTTTGATTTCACTACTATTCATGGGGATTAATTCTCCTTCCTACCAGCATACTTTGATTTCACTACTATTCATGGGGATTAATTCCCCTTCCTACCAGCATACTTTGATTTCACTACTATTCATGGGGATTAATTCCCTTTCCTACCAGCATACTTTGATTTCACTACTATTCATGGGGATTAATTCCCTTTCCTACCAGCATACTTTGATTTCACTACTATTCATGGGGATTAATTCCCCTTCCTACCAGCATACTTTGATTTCACTACTATTCATGGGGATTAATTCCCTTTCCTACCAGCATACTTGGATTTCACTACTATTCATGGGGATTAATTCCCCTTCCTACCAGCATACTTTGATTTCACTACTATTCATGGGGATTAATTCCCTTTCCTACCAGCATACTTTGATTTCACTACTATTCATGGGGATTAATTCCCTTTCCTACCAGCATACTTTGATTTCACTACTATTCATGGGGATTAATTCCCTTCCTACCAGCATACTTTGATTTCACTACTATTCATGGGGATTAATTCCCCTTCCTACCAGCATACTTTGATTTCACTACTATTCATGGGGATTAATTCCCTTTCCTACCAGCATACTTTGATTTCACTACTATTCATGGGGAACTAATATTTGTGGATTTCATGTATGCTTTTACTCATGATCCATTAATCAAGTATTTTTTGGTGAAAACAAAAAGTGATATACAACTTCACAGCATAGACTCTGAAGACTAATTAATGACTAATTAAGATTATACACTGATCCAGTTGATGGAACCATGTAGAGATTGTTTTCTGGAATGTATTTAGGAACTGAGAGCCTCACTCTCTTTTTGATTTTAATTTTCCTGTATTTTCAGATATAGAAAAACTTGAGATCTACTTGTATGGTTGCCACTGCAGCAATTTTAACTGACTTGTAATAAATTATTAACATGATAGTTGTCTTTGCCTGGTGACTGCTAACACTGAGTCATTTAAAACTCTAGTCCAATTGGCACAAAATGTACATCAGTAGGGTTTACTTCAAAGTTATAGAGATTTCAAGCCAACAATATCTGGAAGAAATCTGACAGTAGTTTGACATTGAACTTACAAAAAACTCTGTAAATTATTCAGTTTACTGGTTAAAGGCCATGATAGTTTATGCAGTGATAGAGATCCATCATTTAGCTAATTGTTGTCGATCGTCCATCATCTGCCCTCTGCTGTTTCTTTCTAGAATCTGCTAGATGGTGCTTATTATTTTAAGCCTACTTTTCAGGGGACAACAATGCCAATTTTGACCTATTAGCTTGGCAATGATTATGGGAGGGAAAAAAGGGTCGTAAAATTTATTTTGTTCTTTGTAAAAACCAAAAAAAAATGGGCTCAACCTGCTTAGATGAAATTTCACTAGTCCAACAATGACTGTATAGTACTGTACTCAGGTTTGTTTGGTTAGGTAACTGTCATCCCTTATGTTTTTTATTTTTGACAAGTAAATTCAGTGACTTCCCTACTCAGGCAACTTTTTGACTGTTAAGTTCGATTTATATGGTATACTTGTATCTTTAATGTTTATAAAAAAATTGCCAGTTTGCTTCTATTTAATTTTGCAAAGAGATTCTGATAAAGAATTCAGCAGAAATAAAAAGCATGAGGAAAAAACATAGCCATAAAGAAGCAGTGACGATTCAGGATCGTATGGTCTTGCATAGCAAGGCAGTCAACTTTGCTTGCTTCAGTCAATTTAGCAGAGTGAGAACTACCATTTGATGAGAGTTAATCTGTTATGGACTGGTGTAACATCCAGCAGGAGTAATCAACACTATTTACACAATGGAAACCATTGTATAAAGTTACTAAAAGAGAATTACACAACCATTTTCTTGCTCAGACTTTGATTGCATTCATAATTCTGATGTGTGATTGGTCAGTAATTTTAGGTTAGCCAGCAGAAGTTTAAGTGGCATGAATGAGAATGATTTTCATACCTCCAAACCAGTTTTAGCTTTGCCAATAGGGCTTAGACCACCATGTAGACACCAATGTTAACATCTGAGAAAATAAATTTTGTTATATGCACTAGATGGCCCTGTACACATGTACTTGATTGAAATTAGAATCACAATGGTAATTTTTCTGGATAAATGTCTTAGAAGCAGGTACCAGGAAATGATGCCATAACAGTCTCACACCAGGTATTAACAACATAATTTTGGCCTGCTGGAAAATATGAACATAGTCTTTGTGCACAGACATGAATTTTTTTTAAACATATATACCTGATCACTAGGGGCCCCCGAGTGGCCTAGTGGTCTAAAGCGCTCTCCGTTATGGATCACTGCCATCTCACCTCTGTCTGCGTGGGTTCAAGTCTAGGATTCGGCAAATGTGGATATGTGAGAAAGCTTGCCAGTAGCTTCTCGTGGGTTGGTGGTTCTTTCCGGGGATTTCCCGGTTTCTTCCTCCACCATTAATACTGGCTGCCATGTATAGCCTATCGTGTGCTGAAAAATGGCGTTAAGCCCCACAACAACAACAACAACCTGATCACTACGGTGTGAAGACATTTTGCATGTGCTCTTCTGTTCATTTATATGGTTGTTTCAAAATAGTTTTGGAATGTGTTCAGCTTGGTCAAATTTGAGTGAAGATTTTAGAAACTAAGAAAACAACAAACTGTTCAAGTGGTAATTTTCAAAATATTTGTACATATTATCAATAACCATAATTAATTATAGGCACTTCTCACAGCCAGAATCAGATTAAAATGTACAGTTTCAGTGGTGTTCATTGGAAGTTGTGGTCAAAATACATTGTGTAATGAGCCGAGTGAACATGAACCTTAACTAATTTTTCTATTGACCTTAGTATTAGTGCCTTTGCAAAACAATAAATATGCTTTTTGCACTACTTTGTCAGGTGCATCATATTCCACCCAGGAGATTCATCTATGATCAACCAGTTGAGACCTGAACAACATTGTATTCCTCAGTTCATTGGGGAGATACCTCCATCAGACTTAGACCAGGATGAAGAACTAGAATTAATAAGGAATAAATTTCATGTTTATGAGAGACGGATAAAACAAACTGGCAAACATTTTTTTTGCAAAATTATCCCAAAATAATGATTTATGAGAGTTATCGATTCTAAATATCAAAAATATGTTAGACTGGCATCCCATAGTTGATGTTCTGGATCTTTCCCTGCCACCCAGTGACTTAACTCCTGGGTCATAAGAGCAACACCCTCCACCAGATAATATATATATACACTTTCTGGACATTTAAAGACAAATTTATATATGCAACTTATATTGATTCCATGGTCCATTCCTACCACCAGAGACTTAGCCCCTGGGTCATAACTTGGAAACAATTGAGGTCCCATCTTGTAACAAAATACACATCTGCTGGACATAAAAAGACAAATTAATACATGTAACTGACAAAATTGGTCCTGTGGTCCCTCCTTACCATCCAGAAAAAAATCTCAAATACATTGGCTTAGCATTACCTGAAAATTCTGAATCTAAAGAACATTTTTTAATGACATAAATTTAATTATGGTGCATTATCTTTCCCTGAATTAAAAAGACTAGCTTAATATTTAAATGTCTGTGGACAAGTGAAAACAATTTCGTCTCAAATATGGATATTTTGCGACCTATTGGAGGTCACACTGACAAAGTGACTCTAGTACAGTGCATAAAAGCCAGTTAAGAAATGTTTTTATGTACATTCACCTGTTTTTATCCAAAATCAATGCCTCTTGAAAAAAAAAACATTTTATTTGGGTACATGGTTAGGAAACAACTGGCCATTGGTCATAGAAAGCATTAATGACCATTTAATAAAAGCAGTACTTTTGTACATGATATAATGAGAATGAGAATGGCTGTTGATACTAGATGACTGCTGTCTCTGCAGGCATGACTGTATTGTGGCCAGAGACTGTTTATCGCTTAGAAACATGGCACATTCATTCATTCAGTGGTCCAGTTAGTCTAAACTTCAGATGGTTTTCTCCTGATGGTAAATGTGACTGCCGTGGAAGCCATCTTGAAAATCTTGTTAGCTGCTCCTGAATGCTTTCACATTCAACAGAGTCAGCTGTTGTGTATTAATGGAACATGATATTAAAGGACTACAGAGGATGTATTGATCTACAGATTGTCAGTTTTGGGTTAAAGGCTTTCATTGTAACATTTCTTACCAACCAACTCTTCATCCCCTTTTATTACAACCCACTTGGCCCACTTCCCTTACCCCCATGAACACTGGAACCAATTTTGGGCCTATCTGAGGTTGTAAGGTGGCAAAATATGTTAAGTAAACACATCCTTCTTTGTATTCACACAAAAACAAATTGTTTTAAAATAACAACAAAAATGAAAAAAGCATTTGAACAAATACACAGGAAGCCTAAGTAGGTCTGAGATTGCTCACCTTGCTGACATATTCCTAAGAGTCAAATGCAAGAACAGCTGGCAGAAACATCTGAGTCAGTAGAATAAATTCTGTTAAGTCCATACATTATAAAAACAACTGTTTTAAGGTTTCTCTAGATTTTGTATCTACCAGTAATCAGCCATTTATTATATTGGCACATTATTTGTCCAAAATGGAAGCCCCAATACCAAGATGCTTTGTGTCTCAATTGGTCAAATTCTGTTCAGCATTTGTTTTTGAAGTTATGTAAATGTTTATCTACTTTTAGAAATGGCATCCATATTTAATGGCCAAATGGCACCTGTTGAATTAATCGGAAAGGTGTTCAACCTAAAGCACTTACAGTCAAATTAGGTCAAATTCTGTTGAACAGTTATTTGAAACAAGTTACTGAAGGTTTTTTTTTTTAGCAACAGCAGCCATATTTGATGGTAGATAGGCATCATTTACAAAAATTTCAAAGGTCTTCACACTAGAATGCTTTTGTGACTGTAACCATAATAAAATTATTTTTCTGGTACCACTGGTCACACCCATTACATGTACTATCAATATGGGTTTTTCAGCAATTATGATTGATGTATCTATGATAGTTGGCACAGTAGCAATTCCAGTCCTGCCAACCCCAACGAGTCCGTCTCAGTATGGCAGTTGATTTGTGTCCGTAAGATTGACCAGTTTTCAGTAAGGTGTAACAAAATATCAGTAACTGCTACTGAAAAGCGGGAAAACAATTACAAGTTTGACGCGGCGACGATTACGTTATGTTCAACTGAAAAGTTTGTAAAGTACGCGTAGGCCTTATTTACCACTAGTACAGCTGCACAAACTTTAGTTCCAAACCCTGTGCAACTCAATGGCTTGTTGCTATCTCTCAACTTAACGTAATTCTTGGAAATTCTTTCCCCCCATTTCATATATCGATGGCAATCATATCTCCCGCCAAGAGGCGTACTCAAATTGGCACGTGATGTCCAATAAACGTAATTGTGTCCTTTCCATCTTTTATTCACAAGAATCTGAATATTCCTTTTATTCTTCTGTGTTGATTTTAACACTTTTCTAGAGGCTTATTTTCCTTTTCGTCTTAAACATGCATCACCTTCGGGACGCCATTTTTTAAAAAAACCTCTATAATCAACAGTTTGATCATGTAGACGCTTCGCATGAACAAATAGGTGCAGTTTAAAGCGTCTGAGGTGCTCCTGTAAAGTTAGTCTTGTTCCCTAACTAATTTCACTAATTCTAATATGAAACCCAGATCCAAATAAAACACAGAAGAACCGATTATCCGGCTTTTTCGGCAATGATCATTTTTCAGTAGTTTTTGCTTGTTTGTTGTAAGTCCATATTTTAAGGGTAAAATTTTCGTAAGACTTACAGCAAAATCATAAGAGCTGGCAGGTCTGCAATTCCCACAACACCCAAACCAATGACTGTTGCCATGGCAATTCCACAAATACTGTAGTATCCACAACAAGACACACCTTTAAATTTTGCAAGTAAAATGGATTTCTTGGTAATTTCGTCTTACAGCTGTTGTTCCGCTTTGATTATTTTTTCATGTCGGTAGCTTTGAGGGTCCATCACAACTTTTTTATTAATACTGTGATCACGTAGTATAATTGCTCAACAAGCTGGCCTTGTCCTGATGCAACATGCACATGCACTTCTAACCAATTACACTTTTTTTTATACTGGTACAACTGCCATGCAATCATGGAAATATCTTGACTGGGAAATATTTAAGTCTCAAGGAATTGGTGCATTCTGGGGGGTCCTATCATCATGTTCACTTAGAACCATATTGATTACACAATCAATTGGTTTCAGAAATGATCATTCTCGTTTTCACCTAAGAACTGTTACACAGACAAATGCATCCTTGTTCAATAACAGTCAAAATTTTTCTCTTCTTAACTGAGTCAATGTTGGTTCAACATTATCAGCAGGGAATGTAACCAGCATTTGTCAGTGAATTCGACTTCGTCGTTGTTAAAAAACAATCCCAGGTATTTTCTCGCCTGATGACATAGTCTGCAACTGTGTGTTTTGCATGTCAATGCAATGATTCCAAACTGTCTTTGAGTTGGTTCTCACACATCAGGGTAGTCCCAATGGTTGATTTCTATTTTGCCCTTTGCAAAATTATATTTCAGTGTATACAAGGGTTGGTTAACACTGTTCATCAACAACAGGCACAAAACTGCCATTGATGATAGCATCCCTTATCAGCCGATCAACCAACTCATCTACAAATTCTGCAACATCATCATCATCTGGCTGTTCAGAATCCATGATGCATATGCAATGATAAATCTAAACCATAAACTGACCTGCCAAAGATGGTCAATAACATTTCATTTTCTCTATTATTTCAAACTTGTTAATCTTGGACAAGCCTGCAACCAAATAAGTTTTAAATGAGTTGTCATCAAAACCTGATCTAAAAAAAGAATTTTATATTCTAATATTTTAGAGTCAGCATTAGGATTTTCCATTTGATTGTCTTTGTTCTACTAACTGAATACAAAGAGACCCCCATGTGGCAGCAGACACATACATGATAAAGAAATAATATCTATCTGCAACAAGTCTAAATTGATCAATATTTACATGCACTACAGCAAATATTTCAGGGTTACTCCATCATAAAGCTTTTTATGTCAATTTAGCAATGCCAGCTGCAAACTTGATATCATTTAATTGCAGGTGCAGAATTTGGTTCTTGTTCATAAAAGATCTCCCCTCATTGCATCACTGGATTTTTAAACTTTCTATTTCCTGTATGTGTAAACATAGTCTTTGAGAGATGCCAACTTTATGCTAGAGTCTCCAATTCCGTAGAACTCACTGATCTTGGCAAGGTTTTTCATGATAGCATCTCACAGCTTCAAAATAAGTGTTGATGTCCGCTTTGGATGTTTTAAGTTTTCCAGTTTGATCTTGAAATATCACAAGTTCACAAGGGCGATGTCAATAACAACCCAGCTGCTGACCTTGATCAAATCAGCTTTGGTTGCAAATCCAGTCAGAGCCCATCTGCACCAAGCTGGGTTGCTGTGCTATCACATCTGTAAATGTCAACAGGCAGTTTTATACTATTAATTGTAGTTGCTAAGTGATAATGTAAAATCAACAAGCGCTTGGGAGGGGTGGGGGGCCTGAGCAAGTTTTGCTTCCTGTGAGTGCATACAGTGCTTCAACAAGATGTTCACATATTGGGCCATCCGTTCAAGTTTGCAATAGCAACCTTAAGTAAACAGTAAATAATCAACAACTTCATGTGGCAGTGCAAGTCTGAGCAAATCAAAAGAAAAAAGATTAAGTTAAACATAGATGTTAATTCCTACTGGCTGTAGAGTATGTAATTGGTATATCCAATGAAGTCCTCCATCTTTCCTAAAAATAGTGCTACTAGAGAACTCTGGATCAGACTTAATAATCTCTATTATCTGATATTTAACATAATCTATGTTGTGGTCAGGTAAATTAAAATGCTTCGACACCGGGGAATCTTCATAATTACGGATATCCCTCAGGTGTTATTTTATTCTCACTTGGAATTCCCTTTGGTTCAGTTGAACATATGAATCAACCTGAATTTTTCCCTCTGATGAGTTACAATAGTAATGACACCGGTCAGGGACAAGGTGTGACTAGGACACCCCAGCAGATAGGAGGAAATGCCTCCACATCCAGTCAGTCATCATCTTTCAAAAGATAAAAAATCTCAAGGTATTATCACATTATGTGACCCAATGAGTTACAAATCCTATTGTTGAATCCTGGTTAAGGATTCCTGTTTCCCACATGCACAAGATCACTGATGCAAGTTCATCCCACATAAAGACACTTCAAAAATGTTTTACTGACTTTGTCATCACGAGTAAATCAAAACTAGTCAATGGACAAACTTTTATGACCCTCAACAGCGAGGCCTGAGAGCATTTTGCTCCAATGCCTGGACAGTCCAAGACTTTTTTAATTTTTTATTGCGTCCAGGACAGGTTATGTGGCTTTGAGAGTTTCTGCCTCCAGCTGCCCTTTTCAGAGCCATTCCAGATGCAATTCTTATGGCCCCAAAATGCAACTGCTTTTGCAACCATAGGAGCTTCAGCTACCAGCAGAGCTGGAATGGTGGCAAGGAATGGAAATATTCTGCCATAATAATTTACTGCGGCAACCCCAGCCAATGACAACTTATGAGTTATCCCACAGTGTTGATGTTTGGCTGCTTCAAACTGTTGCATCTGTGTTGGTGTTAACCTAAGTGGGGTAGTCCCAGATAACTTGCCCCAAGGAAAGTTTCAAATGAACTCTAGTTTGTTTTCTCATCACAGTTGAGATCTTTTCAAGTTGATCTCGGCTCAGTGTTACAAGTTCACATACATGTGACATTTTATTTTAAATATAACAGGTTCGATTACAAGCTTGAGAAAACTACTACAAAGTTCCCACAGGTGCAACAATTATCTTCATTCAGTCACTCAAGCCCTGCAGCAATATAAACTTATCAGTGAGGATCAAAGCAATACACTGTACTTTGGATCACCGGTTGTCTCCTCCAAGATGTGCTTTGAATTACATGTCCACCACAACTGCTCAACCAGGACTAGATGCTCAAGAGAAAAGTAATAAACCAGATACAACATAGTGAAGTCATGCTGGGAAATCTGCAAGCCAAGGTCAACATACTGATCTCAACCCATGTATTTCAATAGCTGATGTTACAAACATGTAACTTGATTGTTTTCAAAGTTAAGCAAAATGTTTTCAATGGGTTCTTGGTGACTGTTTAACCTCAGCAATACTCAGACACGGCATTTTGCAAATATCATCAGAGTTTCTAGTTGGATGTTCTGTACTATGAATTCAAATGCTACAAACATACAACGTGGTGTGCTGACACTTTGCTAGGTACTTATTTGCTATGAGAATTCACCTCAGACACTGCTTTGGTGCAAGTCTGTGGTCACTGCAAGGAATGAGAACTTAAATGTTCCACCAGACTTCATAAATGATGTAAAACATTCTTCTTGTGGCCACAAATGGACTCATTTAGGGCATCCATTTCTTTAACATGTAGCTTGTTGCTGTACCCTTAAAACCTATCTAGATGTACCAACCCAATCCAATTTACAGATGCTGCCCTGTCAGAACATTTCTTATACGGTTCTGTTATGTAATCTTTCTAGTTGACCTTGGAGAATGAGCTGGCAAATTTTATAACATCCTTCTTGATCAGTTGGCAGCCTAGCTAGTTAAATATTTCTTTGACTTGGGTGGATCTGCAGGGTGTGCCCTTGTCTCTCTGACACTTTGACCGCTTCATTGGTCTAGTGGTTAGAGCATCCACCTCGGATAAAGGAGGTCGTGGCTTCCAACCCCCGCAGTCATATCAAAGACTTATATAATGGTGCTAACAGCTGCCTTGCTTGATGCTCAGCATTAAGAGGTTAGTGTTAGGATTGATTGGCCTGGTGTCAGGATAATGTAACTGGATGGGACATCATGCTACATGTCTGTGGCATGATGCCCCTGTGCTAGACATCATTAAACTAACACAATGCAGACATCATAGCAATATGACTGAAAAATTGTTAAAACTAAATCCAAAATCCAAATCACACACACACTCTCTGACACTATGTTGCACTCTCACAATCTTCTCAGCAAATATTCAGTGGTTACCACACTATTTATATGGCTCTGGGTGTTTTGATAACAGGTTCCAGTTTCTCTTCGGTTTCTTTTATCTTAGTAGTGGTTTATGCAACTTTCTTCAGTTGTTGGTTTGATCAGCGGTGCAAGCATTTGTTTGGAACCCACTGTGAGGTCTTCCCGTGTGACCTGTCATGACACAAATATATCTTTGCAATGTTCATAGGCAGCCATGAAATATTATATGTTGCAGTTGTTCCAGATCATCCATTATTGGAAGGGCGAAGCAGCTGCTGAAAAGTTAGCAAGCACAGTAAAAGTTATCTCAAATGTCGCCAAAGCATGGATAACTAAACAAACATTGTGGAAGATTTATCTACCTGCCCTGAGAAAGATTTCCCATGG
Source organism: Megalonaias nervosa (assembly GCA_016617855.1). Taxonomy (NCBI): domain Eukaryota; kingdom Metazoa; phylum Mollusca; class Bivalvia; order Unionida; family Unionidae; genus Megalonaias; species Megalonaias nervosa. Next base: position 10,976 of record JAECUM010029350.1, on the reverse strand, counting down.
ATGGTTGGATGTGATGATGTCCAACAAAGTTCGCCAGGTTAATCTTTCATTTCTCCAGTATGATTGGGCATCCGGATGCATACATGTGTACTAATCATCACTGACATAGCAAGCAGGTAAAAGGAAGCCAAGCTGTTGACATCTAATGATTTGAAAAATATTGCAGACATGTTTAAATGTATCTACGCATGTGGACTGCTAACATGGCCTTGGCTTCTCAGGTTGATCTAGGTAAGGAAATTTTGGAGCAGTTGCTGTGTTGTTGGTGAAGCATAATACGTGGGTGTGTCAATGACATGTCAGCATACATCGTGATCAAGCTATTGTAGAATGATTTAACTGGACACTTATGGAATGATTATTTGGGCAACAGCACACACAAGAATTTTTGATGAATTGTGAAGTGCAGTCTTGTGAATGGGTGACATGATTTCAGTCGGTCATAGCAACATTGAATAATGGAACTACACATTCGAGTTAAAACCGCTGACGCAATTCAGCAGAAAACTGTCACCATTACCCACAAAACAGTTTCACAACCACCCATGTTCGATTCACTTGGAAACAGTATGGTCTGGTCTTTTTATGCACCTGGGGGATTAGAAGACAGATAAGTCATGCTGCTGACCTGGATTGGTCTGTTGAAGCATTTACAATCTCGGACCTGATTGATATTCAAAAAGGGCCAACGCACTACTTTTGGTGTTGTAACCTTTGATTCTTTTAATGACAGAACCATCAAGTAGATCATTTGTGTTGGATGACTGCAGGTCATTCCCACAAGTACAGAGTTACCACATTTTGGGATCTGCCTAAGCCTGCTAAGGAAAATCAATGAAAAGTCAATCTGGATGTTTCTGCAACCAGATAAGGTTTGCTGCAATTGAATTTGTGCCATTGCCAAAGACCCTCCACGTACATGTTGTGCTTGAGATCCTTATGCATAACCACATATGTGACTACTTTAGTTTTCTTGTTTATGGTCTTTATTGAATACATTTTTGACCAACAAACTGTTGATAGGTTTTCCAGAGCATTCATCATTACATTACAATTATTTTATTTTGATTACAATGGATGATCTTCTGAACATTTACTAGTATATAATTTTAATTTGTATGACTTGGTTCAGCCATGTCCACGTATACATCATTTGTTGTAATGTGCATTAACAAATAATCATAAACATGCACAGTATTTTTATTTCATTCCTGTACTGCGGCTTGATCTCATCATAATAAAATAAACATAAGCAACTTTGACAGATCAAGACTGATACAACACAATATATTCATTTTTTCAATTTCAGTCTTTTGCTGTTAACTGCAACAAGTAGGCCATCAAAATATTTTACGTGATTCAAATGCCGAGTCCATAATGAGAAATTTTTGTTCCTCACTATCCCGAACAAGGTCTACTCCAGTTCTTTATAACAGCCATAGTTTTTCCAAACATTGCTTTATTCCTGAATTTGAAGTAGTCTTTATCAAACTCACTCTTAGCAACCGTTAGCAGATCCATATTCATTTGGATGTTAGGAGCCATCATCATGCATTAACTAAAACCAAAGCACCTAGTGGACTTGAAATACATGCATTCCCAACTGTAAATACACCTAAAGGTTTCATATGTGGAATACATAAGTTTCTTACACTGCTTTGGAACCAGCTTATTACATAATGTGAACTTTACACAGAATCATTCACGATTCCACAATGGTATGGTGACAGCCACTATCAGGGAACTGATAGTGCTTCCAAGGCCAGCAGATAATTATTATGGGTGTTGTGCACCTTGTCTGTATACTCCAGGTCAGCTTCTTAGAAGTATCCATGGTTACCATAATTGTCATACTCAGGAATATATTTGTGTATGTTTACATCCGCAGGACTGATCCATGTGAATTGGCCTGCATCTTCATCCATCCTCTGTACAGGTTGTTTGTGTCATGAGACAATGTAGCTGTTTGGGATAGCAAGGTCATATTCATCCACATTGGGATTGTTTGTGCAAGCGACTTGACATGGAAATCCCACCAATGATACCGCATTTGATAAACAAATGTTGATCAAAATCAGTGAACAGTTCCAACTCGATCTTAATTTTACATATCATTGCATCCCAAGCCATCCCCAGTGATGATGTGTGGGATCAACCTTGTACATGCATATGGCTGTACGATGAAAATTTCTCAATGACATCTGTGAACAGCAACACATCAATATGCAGACACAGATCATGATAGTTGCTAAGATTTTTACAACCAAAACCAGACATTGCTCATGTGTGTGTAGTTGTTGGTGGAAATATCTCCAAGAATGATGAATAAACAATGGTGGCAAATGAGTTTCAGCAAACTTCTCAATATCGCTTATGTATTCCTATAGGTAAACTTCTTTCCGAGTAATCAGGCTGACCTTTTCTGCTTCAGCAGGTGAATCACCACCATAATGACAAGTCATCTTACAATGATCACTGCTTCTGGCAGAAAGGTTGCTCACTAGTTTTTCCATGCTGGAATTGAAATACTGGCACTAGTCCAGCTGGAACATCATACATTCTTCCATATTATTAGGAATCACACCTACTGCCACATTTGATGCTGCAGCAACTCCCTGCATAATTAAGTGTCCATTATACCAATGCAGACTGAAAAGAACTTGAATTTTGTTTTGTTTTGCTTGGGTAAATTCGCAACTGTAAATTGTTTTGTATATGTAATTAAATTACTTGTGTGTTAGTTTTAAATTCTGTTTTATTTTATTTTTGTTTCATTACATATTATTGTAATGATTTTATTCACTGGATTTGACATTTTTTTTGGAAAATTCAGTTTTCTGTTTTGACCTGATAAACGCAGTACACTGCTACATTTTTATTTTTAGCTAACCTAGTTCTTGACCTTGGTTCCAATTTTGTAAACATTGAGTGAAAATGATTGGTCATTATCAATGTCATGTTCTGCTTGCACGATAGCTCTATTTTGTAAGCAACTTTTTTTTACTGAATCTTATAGTAAGATTTGTCAAGTTTTTCCATGGTGTACATGCCTATCGGCTGTGTGCTTTTACTGCGTTGTTTCAACTGGGTGACCATGTGGACCGTCATGTGATCTAAAATCGCAGGTTAAAACAGACATTTTCTAGTGGATTTGATCAGTCGTAAATTACACCTTCTGGCCGAAAGGTATTCCTGTTGTTGCCATTTGAGTTTTTTTATTTAAAAATAATTTATTCACCCTGGAAAATACTCTTCTTTGACGAAATTCTTGGACAAAGACATTCACTAAATTATTCGGAATTCAAACGCCGGTATTATATTCTTCGTGACAAAACAAGGAACTGTTGACACATCAACACAAACTGGTTATAGAGGATGTCATTGCCTTCCATATTGGAACTTCATCGAGATTTGAACTTGGATTCAATTAGAACTGTTTAGTGATAGGACTTGTATTATTCAACTCTAGGATTAATTTTTGGATTATATTCACAAACCGTAAGTCCTATTTCATATTTTTACCTTGTCTTCAAGGGAAATAAATTATTTTGTTAAATTTACAAAGCTTGTTGACTTCACTCTTTTCTTTTGTTATTTTTGTATGAGCCTACACGTAACAAAATTGCATACCATGTGTTAGGCTCCTATGTTCATGCCAGTAATGTGATAGTGATCACACTTTCTCATCAGTGGAGCTAAAAGTTCTGTCACAGATCCAACAATATGTTGCAACAGAAAATTGAAGAATATTATCACAGGTCATAATTTTACAGGTCAGGAAAGCTGTTGTTGGATCCACTTTGCTGTAACCTTGAGCAAGTTAATAAACAACTCAACTGAGACCTTACAACACAACATGATAGGCTCTTTAGTTCGTCAATCACATCTTACAACAGTGAAACAAAACCCACATGGAATTTGTTCAGCAACTTGCACTGTATTTGACAGAACCATGGGAGCATCCATGGGAATGTTCAAACATTTGAAATCCATGTAAATGATATATAGTACTTTCATATCATGTTTCACCATGGTAAATTTCATCCTGTTCTTGCCAGGATCTGGCATGATCATACACTATGGTTTCTCACCAACTCAGCTGCAGTAAACATCAGGGTTGTCAAGAAGCTGTTGGGTGCTACATACCTGTAGGCAATGTACTTTCTACCATAGTGGTTGCTGTGTCTACAAATTATTAATGGAAAAACTTTTTGCCACACACAATTGTACCATGCTTCAACAACAACAGATTAACTTTAAACTGTCGGCATGAATCTGTGCTGTGTGTATGTGGGTAGTAGAATCTAATGAAGGCTTACAAGCATACACATTAATGGCAAAGTCAGGACTGAGTTAGTCAAACTTTCTTATGTTGGTAACCTGTACAGGAAATTCAATGTTACCAAACTTGAGTTCACCCAGGAGTTTGGTTCATATGATTACTGGCTAAAGATCAGTTAAAATGTATTATCTGGTTCTAAAGTTATATTCCAGACAATGGAACAAGCCAGAATTGATATAGTCCATTGCTGTGACTTTCACCTTGTGCCAGAGTGCATAGCTCTGTTATGCAACACATCATCTATATGCAATATATAATTGGATAAAAGTTTCATTAAAATATCTTCACTGATTTTAAAGCTGATCAAGGAAAAAAAGTCCAAGAATTATATTTTTCCTCAAAAAGACGTTTGCAACAGGTCCTGGCTAATGTATGCAACACAATGTCTAGTCATGAAATATACTGGGGAAAAGTTTCATGAAAATATCTCCAACAGTTACAAAGTTATGGACTAGACACATAAATGTTAATGGACAGAGAGACAGATGATGCCACAAAATTATATGCCCGACTTTGATGGGCATAAAATGAGGAATCTTTTTGAGTTCCAAAGATAACTATAGATGCAAAGATGCAGCATATTTCCAATAATGGTTTCTACTTGAAGATCCTTGTGTTCCACTAGAATCACCTAAAGGTTAGGGGGCGCCAGGTCAGAGTGGTCTAAAGCGTTCTCCTTTTTCGATACTGGCTTTGAATCAAGGGCTCAGCTAACATGAGTTTGTTAAATACTTGCCAGTAGCTTCCCATGAGTCAGAGGTTCTTACTGGGGTTTTCCCAGTTTCTTCTTTGACCAGTTATACTGGCCACCATGCATAGCCTATCTATTGTTGATGCATTCTGGTGTCAAAGACAATCTTTGTACTGTTAGGTATGTTTATTGTGTGTGCTTGACCTTTGTCCATGATTGAGGACTGAGTTTTGTGTGCATACCTGCTCTTTGTCTTGTTAGTATAAAGAATAAATAGGCTGCTTACTTGGGTTTGAGTTCAAGACCCAGCCTTGATCATGACATAAGAAGATTCTAGACATGAATTAGTGTAATTTTCCATTAAGATGATAGTTTTTTCAGAAAAGGTAATTGTGACACGTGAAGTGGGGATATATATATATATATATATATATATATATATAGATAAGTTTGAGATCAACAAGACCATATAGTCAAAACAATATTATGAAACAGCAGAATCGATGCTAGAACCGGGTCATGTTCATAGACAAATTAAATGTACATGATGAACAGACATTCATAGTTTAACAAACAAAGAGAAAACCAAACATCACCAATGCAACTAGAATTCATTATTTCTTAAGAACACTGCAACATTATCATGCAAGTGTTCTTTATTTGCAAACAAAGATATAATGCAACCTGGTTTACCAACCTACATGTCATACATGCTAGATTCATTGATACACAACTGTGACACTAAAGATATTAATTTTCCAGAAAAAATTGGGTAAAATTTCTCATTTTTGCTAGTGTAGGTACAGTAGTCCCCCTCTTGAACGGCCTCCCTGACCAGCGGCCACCCGCTTCTTATGGCCAGAATCCCTTGGCACCAATGAGTTTGTGTTCAAAAGTACCCCTCGAGAATGGCCACCCCTCTGACGTGACCAGCGGCCAGCATATTAATACAAAAATGTAAAATGTTCCCCTCACAAGTGGCCGCTTTTTATTTCATATGTATCCAGAACCAATAATTAATTCATATCGTGATGTAAGGTAAGTAATTAGATTATCTCTACCATTGATACATGTCTCCCAATGTCAAGTTTCCGTTACTGAAAGAAGTGTTGACTAAAGTACATTTAACACTAAGATTAATATTATATCATTGTCTATAAAAGCCGACATTTACAGGAAGTGGGCTCAACAGTGTTATGATAGAGTTTTGGGCTTCTCACATCTGTTGAGTTCTTCTCTTTAATAATTACAACCGGATGTAATTGTCAAGATCATAACAGGGTCAGCATAGGCAAAAAATAGATTTTGTGCATTAACACACACACACACACAGAAATCAACCTTGAACCAAACAGGGTACCAGACAAAGACCGAAAAATCACGTGACAACACATTAAAGGAAGAAGGCATTTTGTTCACGCAACAAAAGTTTCGTCTGCATAATTAAATCGCATACAGTTAACAACATCTGATTAAATCATTACCAAACATTAACATGTCATCATGTAAACAGAGACGTATTATTTTAAAAGAAAGTCAGTTATTCTGCTCGACGACATCGGGTGAGGTGGGGAGGGGCACTTGCCGAACAATTTTATGTAGAAAAGACTCGAAGAAAACAATTTTATGTTGAAAAGACTCAACGTCGCAACCGATAAGGAGGTTATTCAGCAGCAGTGGGAAAATGGAGCAAATGGAAAGAGAATTAAATGACGTTTTTGAATGGTTTTGCAATGTGCATGACAACAATAACAACTCGCATATCACGCTTATGCAAAGAATAAGAACTATTAATGTATATTCAGTTGAAATAAGTCTATTATTATAACAAGAAGAACCTTTTAATAATTATTGTTACTTTTAAACGAAGATATTAAATGCTTTGAAGTATGTAGTTTTCTTACTAATTACATTACATATGCTTTTCACAAAAAATTTAGTCCTCCTCTGGCAAGGCCACCCGTCTTATAAGGCCACTTTCCCGGTGCAGATGGGGTGGCCATATAAGAGGGGGACCACTGTATTATCTGGAAAGAGAGGAAAGTAATTATTTTTTAGTCTCCAGACATTTGGGTGAATGACGGTAATTACAATGTAAGCCCCCCCATCTTTAATCACACCAAAAGCAACATCAGCAGAAAGAAACAAAAGTATATTATGACTATTCTGCCTTTTTACTTATTACTGTCCCTGTTACTTATTACTGTCCATTTTGGCATCCTGTTTTTGCACAACTAGTCTGTGCAAAATTATCCCTTCCTGACCCATCATCAACATAAAATGGCAAGTTTACCACCTCAGGTTCGTAATCTAACTGAACCTGAAACACACTGAATACAATCACCCTTCATCCAGTTATTTCAGATGTTTTCTTCTGTTCTTCTGCTCTTTTTGTCTCATCAATAAACTGTCTGCTTCTACACCTTCTTCCTGTGATAGGGTCTGTCACTTCACCTTCTTTGAAAATTACATCCACAATTTCAAAAGTTGTCCGAGGATAGGTTTCTTGATTCATTGCTTTGATTAAAACAATATCTCCTGCATCACACTTTAAATCCTTTGTTTCTGCCCAGCAGTGCTTGCTCTCAGTAAAGTACTGAAAATTAAAAGAGAAAGGTTTTAGAATAAATATATTAACTGATCTAGATAATCTGGCTTGGGTTAAATTTTACATTGATCCATGTACCTTCAAAAATATATATTTCCAAATAACTCAACATGCTGGCCATATATTTGTTAGTGTCAGTGGCATTTCATTTTCGCTACATACAGACTCCATCCATATTGCTGTACACTGCATCGAAGTCTGTGGAGAAAATGGTATGGAATTTTTTATTATAAGTTATTATCTCATACACAAACTGCGAAATGGTGCACAATACTTAACTAAAAGAAATGGGGCATAACTATCATCATAATTTTTAGCCATTTCTTTACAATCATAGTATCATCCCCCACCCACCTGTACTGAATTGTGCATTACCAATGACCCTCAGTATAGAATGTACTGATCGAGGACATCGAAAACAAACTCCCCTTGATTATTACTGAACAAACTTCATAATGATCTCCTATGCCGGCACATGATGAATCATTCCACCGTTTCTATTAGCCTCTCGCAGTCCGAAGAGTACATACAAGCGTACCCCACCCCAACACTGACCGACCTTCAAACCGCCTGCGTAGAAGATTCACGAAATTAATGCTTGAACATACCATCAACAGGTACTTATCTAACTTCATACGTGAAACTTTTATTTTTGCTGATGGATACACTGAACTTCGTTTGACAATCTGTCCAATACGATACAAGGAGTGTGCAACACGAGTTTGCGACATATTCGATGCACTCGATTTGTTAAGGGGAAATAAATATAGAATCTTGGGTTACCTTTCCTGTGTACAGTTGATTTTGTTTTGTTGTTTTGTTTTCTTTTTCTTCCCTTTTTCGTTACGACCTCGGGTGAAATTAATTTAACGCCAGAATAAACATAACCGCACCCTCCTCATTTCCAAAGTACATCACATAAAATCAATGTCTTTTATGTTCAGACTTAGCCATTATGAATAAGTGATAATTTCTTTCCAGCACAAGCTGAAATTTTTATTGAAAAAAATAACCGATAAACTTCGAACGTTTGACAATTTAAATTGGCACATGGTATATTGCGGCAGTATGAAGGAGTCTGAAGGTCGACCAGGCTGTCAATGTGTCTGTAAACGTGATGTTCACACCCTTGCCAGCGATAGCATTCTTTGGTATTCATATGTACTAGCACGTTATTAATTTCATTGTTTTTAAATAAAAAGACAATTTACATCTTGACTAGTTTTAATTCTAACCTGTGCAGCCTGTATGATAGAGTACCAATTTTGACTTGGACTTTGAAAAGCTTTGCTTGCTTACATTTTATCTTGTTGTGTGTGCTGTGTCTCTTACTGTGATTATCATCTATTACGCAATTTTATTATAATCATTGCTATTTGCTGTTTAAATTATGTTTATATAATGTTAGTAAAACAAATTCGTTATAGAAGAGACATGCGATACAATCTTACACGTTTGTGATTAGAGCATATGTTCCAACATCATCGCTTGCCAATGTTTCGAGATGTTAACCATATCTACAGATAGATAGAGTTAACATATCGGAACCTTGGCTAGCGAAGATAGATAGGGTTAACATATCGGAACCTTGGCTAGCGAAGATGATGTTCCAATGTTGTTTTCAATTATGCCGACTATAAAATCAGAATCTTAGGTCAGCCCAGGGTAGGCATAACTTGCCAGTGTGAAAAGTTTCTGACGGTCCTGTGCCAGTTTGGGGAAGAAAAACTTTGGTGTGTCGTTTCACTATGTATTAAATGTTTTTTTATACAACAAAATGAATTGTTCATATAAGCAATTTGCATATTTGTTATTATAAATAATGTTTGTATTAAATTAAATAAATTCCAATTTTGATATAGAAATCTTATATTTTAGGTATAAAAAATGTTATTGTTTGTTGTTTTGGTTGAACGACATTTCTCAATTTATGATATAAACATGGCTGCCAGTATAAATGATGGATGAAGAACCAGGGAAACACCAGTAAAAATCACCGACCCACGGGAAGCTACCGGCAGGCTTTCTCACATATCCACATTGGCCAAGCCCGAGACTCGAACCCACGCGGACAGAGATGAAATGGCAGTGATCGGTAGGTTCAAGGCTAGCGATTTAGACCATTAGGCCACCCGGGGCCACCAGATAAAAAATATATATAGAATATTTTGTAAATTATTGTGATTTTTTAATATCAAGTATCGATTTTTTGGGTGAACAAAGTTAATGTTATATCATATATCAGTTTACTCAAAGTGTGCATAATACACAATAAACGTGCACAAGAATTAAACGATCGTCAAAGCCAGGGGGAGGGGGTCCGGACCCCTCCCCCCGATCCGGCCCTGAGAAGATAACCAGGCGTGACTTAAATACCTGCTGAAATTGGTGCAAGCATAAGTGTGTTTCAGCGTTTAACGACACGTCAACATAATAATGGCTATGTGGTGCAGATTAAAATTTAAGTTGTAAAAATGTAAGAAGAAGAATTGTATATTTAAAAAGAATTAAGGAAGATAACACTTTCAAGTAAATGTAAACATTATGCAATACGCGACTGAAGATGAAAGGCAAGGACGTTAACATTCTGTAACATGTATGCAAAACAAAAGACAGAGGTAACATGTATACAGTTGGTACAATTTTTACCACTCAAGGGATGGCTCTTTGGTCTTTTTTATATATAATATGTTACTCAACTTTTTAGATCAAAAATTATATTTTTTTATAATATATATATATATATATATATATATATATATATATATATATATATATATATATATATATATATATATATATATATGACATTTTAAAAATTTCCAAATAAGAAAACTTTGCACATGTTCTGCGTCTTTTTTTTAAAACCTGGTTATTGGTACTGCTATAGTATTTCGGTCATTTGCAGAAGTATATTTGATCTAGAGAGTGAAATGGTTAAGGCGGCGAAAGATCAGCCCATGAACAACACATTTACCAGTGTGAAAGGATGCTGACCTAGGACTGCCTTTGGAACATTCTAATATTGGTCGTCCTAATCTGGAATGCTCCAAAGACGGTCCTAGCTCAACATCCTTTCGTATTTTGATTGAATATAAGCTGTAATGATTTTACATGTCCCCCTACATCACCCCCTGGTGTGTGGGACATCCCCTTAAATTGTTTTGCATCCTGATCTTTAGATACGTTCATTTACTTAAACACACACACGCACACTCCACACACATTCACAAATATTGTTCACAAAGACACACTCGCATAAAAAGCTCAGGTGTTTTAAATTATATGTTTGTGTATTGTACTTTTTAAATGTAATCTTTTTTTTTTTTCTTTTT
>JAECUM010029348.1:0-51158 GCA_016617855.1 Megalonaias nervosa | reverse complement strand
GTGTAAGCTGTCATACAACATGGAGCTTAAAATACATTTTGTATACTGAAAATGGATTAGTGCATATTCATATGTTCATTTATTAACATGATGAAATGCTGTACTAGATGCATTTAGCTAAATTAAATCTTAAATGGTGCAACGTATAAAAACAACGCAAACTCTCTGTAGAGTATTGACTTTTAAGGTCGAATGACCTTCACGTGTAGATCTATTATTATCACATAGTCGGTACAGTTTTCCTATAGTATGTGCAGTTTCATATTTTTTATATTACCACACGTTAAAATATCACTTTATGTGATTCTGATTGGTCCAAATAAGGCCAATAAATTATTGTGCAGCATCCTCTTTACTGATTGGCTGCGATCGTGGGAAAACATTTTTAACCCCGCCTTCTGGAATGTTTTGTTTTGAATGAACATTTTTATCCTCCATTGTTTGAGCGGATTGCGAAAGGGCAATGAGGACAAATGGTCTCGTCTGTTTTAATATAGCCAATTTACCTCTACAGGGGTTTGTTATGTCAAGTATAACATATCATAACATTTAAAATGGCTAAAACCTCCAAGACAAGAACAATAACAACAAATAAACTACGGGTATTGCTCAGTCGATAGCGGGGGTGGGGGTGGAGAGGCATTATATATGTAGCATGGAATCCACCCTATACACGAGCGTGGTTTAAATGTGTAAATAAACTCACCTTTGTTCACAGAAAAAAAAATGTTGACATAAACCCGTCTCCCCAACTGACAGAACTTGATCCAACCACAGCATATTTACGCGGTAAATATACGATGCAAGTGCGCCTCAAAAAGAGATTTGTTTACGTCTTCTGTACAGTCTAGTGTTCCAAATCAAATACTGTAAATATCCGGTCACAAATACATTACAGTAAATATGTTTATTTCTGCATCCAGTACTCTTCTTTACACAAATATATCACAACAATGTAAATTTTGAAGAACTAAATAGAAATTATTGCAACAACAGTGTTATGTATGCCAACTCAAATTAGTACTGTGCACCGTATCAAACAATGTGACATCACACACATTGAACATTTTGTGTTGACAAATAATTTTGTCTTTGTAAAATGTTCTGTTTATTTGGATGGAAACTTATTCTTTGATTTATAGTTAGCAAAAATGTATAATCTACTTTTGCTATTTCAACTTTGTTTTTGACTATTTTTTACGCACAACAAATGAAACGTACATCGTCTGTCAGAATGAATGAAAATGTTTGTTCTTCTTTCTATCTAAATAATTTCTACTGAAATAAAAACTGCGTGATATAAAATTATCTGAAATGGGTAATGATTTAATATTAAATTTATGAAATTCATTAAATAATGTCCAGCTTTTGCTAGCAAAGGCTCGCAAAAGCTGGACATTATTCAACTCGTTTCATAACATCAATAATAAATCATTACCCATTTGAGATCCTCTATATATCTCATTATCAAAATATATGAACTAAGATACCAGTGTAGTCAATAGTGAACAGTGTAAAACTGAAGTCATCTGGAGAGTAATCAAAACATAATAATGACTTAAAACGTGTTCTCTGTGGTAAAATTTTAAATTGTCTGATTTTTTGACAAAATCACAAACATATATAAATGAACTAAATTCGATCTGTATATAACTGATACAGGTCACAATAAAACATTATGTGCTGTCTGGTCTGTTATGGCCTAAATGCCGGTAATTCAGCATAAACGTTGGAGCAAGGCATGGAGAATATCTGACATACGTATTTCTTACCCATCCGACAGAGAAATCTAACTTTTTAGCTACCCTTTTCTTATCTCAGTCCGGTCGCCTCAGTCATGGTGTCCACGCGCTTGGAACTACTTCTAATACGATGAAATCCCTGTTGTCTTCTGCTGTGCTTGATAGAATTTTTATAAAATCAAACAAATATAATAACAACAGACATAAAACAAAAAGATATTCGTTCATGAAGCAACTTAAGTTCTCTCCAATTTTTATAACACACCATACAAAAACATTTTGAGACACACACACACACACACACACACACACACACACACACACACACACACACACGAAGTTGAGCTATTTGGTATCACGCTAGAAGCAACACAACATAGCGAATTTTATCCTATATGTAACTTATTAAATTTTCAGCTCAGCGTCATTAAATGTAGCCATAAGTATCTAATTAGTTATACTTCGTGTGAAATGAATTAGGTACTTTTAACTAGATGCAATGACGCTGACCTGAAAATTAACTGAGCTACAGATGGGATAAACTTCGCGATGCTGCATGGAACGAACTATAATAGAAGACACTGTCCCAGACACAAAGGAAATAAACATCTGTGGCTACAAAAATCCAAACTCTCTCAAGAGCATTCGAAAAGCCGGCAACAACCAGATATGTGTTATGTCAGATCTGCGTTCTTCAAACTTTGTCAAACACCCAACCAGACCCAATTGAATCAAACATTGTAAACAAATGAAAATTCCTGCACGTACCAATCAGAGTGGTACATTCGTCGGTCCACATGCTATTCCACAAGAAGATTTCCATGTAACGTATCATATTTCCAGGACGGAAAATATAAATTTCCAAGAATATCATGAATTAAAAATCTCATCATAGTCGTTACACACTTCGTTCGAGCTTTGTACTTTATCGTACCGTTGCCTACCATAGAACTTCTTCCAAATTAGAACTGATGCAAGTTAAATATTATCCGTATTAAAGATATTAATTGCTTATTGTTATTTTCTTATAATATCCATCGATTAAATTTGATAATACAGTAATATTATCAAATGATTTTATATTTCTAGTTTCTCTTGCGTAGGACTTGTTTACTTAGAGTTGGCTGGGCATCCCATTGCCCTCATTAAAATATTCGTATTAACACGCGTTTACAAAAATAAATGCTCGCGGCTCGAAACGCTCATGACGCAAGATTTGCAAAACGTAACAATTATAACTTTTTCCTTCATTTTTTTTTTTTTTTTTTTTTTTTTGTTTCTTTTCTAACAGCAGCATATATAGCTAGATTCTACTTAGATAATTATTCAGATTTTCATAAAAGAGTACAAAACCTGATGACCTTCATACAGAGTGAGAGGCAATAATAGTACCTGATGAATACTGTGTTTTGAATCTGCCAACAATATTGCACACGTGCAGAGTTATTTTAATTTAAATGGAAAAAATTGTGTGAAAAAATAAGTTACGTCGGTGTTTTTGCCAAGACAAGGAAATCCCAGTAGCGGAGTTAATTTTTTGTAATGTAATAATGTAGCTAATAATGTAACCCCTTGACTGGGATTTCCTTGTCTCGGTGCAAACCCCAACATAGATTCTCTTAATATCTGAATAAATCAGGCTGAAGATCGCCTCCCAGTACTGGAGATAAAATGGTATTGGGGGAGGGGGGGGGGGTCTCACTAATGAACAAACAATAAGCAGGTTGAAAGGTTGTTGTCAAAACTATTTTTTTTATGTGTGATGTGTACCGGTTTTATGTCAATATTATTCAAGTTGATATCTTATTGTCATTGAAAGTATACAGCTATGTCAAGTAGCTTGCATACGGGTGACAGATACAGTGTTGTAATTTACATCCAAAGCAGAAACTAAGGCGATGTGATCTATGAGGGTTAGATGGAGAAGGCCTACCGAGGTAAATATAATTTAAGTTGTGTTAATATAAACTTTTATAAATTCATTCATAATTATGACAGTCTGATTGATATGCTGGTCTCGAGTTTACGGGTAAAATGACCGTAAACCAATGCCAATGTAATGAGTCAAAGTTGATTACACACACCCAAGCATTCATTCTGTGCATCTGAATTACATATCCTAATTTGAAGGTTGTATTACCTTCGGAGTATCCTAGCCTTTCGTTTCGCCTAGGTACCAAGTGGGCGTTAAATTCAACCATGTGTAATTGCAATCAGTGGAGATGAGGTTCCTACTGATTTAAGGCAGGATCAACTTGACGCGACAACCCGCTCTATCGAGAGTAGGAAAGATCCGCGAATTCTCTCTGTCTGAGGCAGTTTAAGGTGCATAATATTAGAGGGTTATTACCATAGAAACTGAGAGATTAAAACTTGGTACGCGGGCTTTTGCAACAATTAATCAAATGGTAAAAAAAGAAAAAAAATGGATGAAAATATAATATCTAACAATTTAGTTCGAGTTAATAACAGGCCATAAATATAATCTATTTTAGCGACGTATTTCACAACATCACGTATTAAAGCCAAGAAAATATAAAATACATTTTCCACTTATGCAAACAAAAAAGCGTCTGTTACAGAAACATTTAACATAACTCTTACGATGCGAATGTGATAATACTTCACTCAAAATGAAACGATAAATAGATGCATTGCCTAACCTTACTGAGCTCTATAATAATTCTTATCAGATTATTTAATATCATTGACCCTAAAAATAGATAAAAAGAATGGATTACTGTATCTGGCTATCTGACTGCTGATACACACGGAGGAAATACCTGTGCAATAAGTGAGAAAATTGTGATCTTAAAATATAAATATATATTTTTACAATTGGCTATTTTCCTAATGTTCACAATCAGTATTAGGTGAACTTACAATATATAAACTAGAAGGCGTAAAGGGAAAGCAGAGAAAATTGAGAAATGCTTTACGAGAATGACTTATCGTTATACGGCGAAGAAGATTACATGTTTAAAGTTGAACAAGTTTGTAAATGAAAACAAAGAACGGTTAAATAATGGAAAGAATATGATACTTCATTTGATAGTTGAGATCTAATGCAATGTTATGTCACTAAATAAATGGAACGTTTAAGTTTGGTTGCTCCAAAATGCAAAGAACCACTTCTGAATAAAATTTTTAAAAAATATTCTGAAGGATATATATTGTAAGATGTTGTGTGACGAAATAATAGCAGTTAAAAAGTTTCAAGATACATCTTGCTAATGTATACATTTTTAGACAATACTACAATTTCAATTATCGTCAACAATAAAGAGCGGATATGTACGTTTTCTTTTAAAAGACACAAGTGACTATGAAAATAGTTCCTCTTTGTAAGTGAAATATTTCCCTTTATCACATAGTCAGTACACTTTACATATAGTGTTTACAGTTTAATGTTTTTGGTATGACAACATATTAACATATCACATCATGTGATAATGATTGGTCCAAATTAGGCCAAATAAATTCTTTAGCAGTATTCTCTTTACTGACTGGCTGCATCGTGGGAATTTTCCTAACCCCGCCATCTGGAACGTTTTGGTTTTAGTATTATTATGAGTATGTTGGCAACTATTTACAGAATTGATTGTCCAAAGGGAATTGGTTAAAAAAAAATGGTCATGTCTGTCTGAATACGGCCAATTTACCCCACATGGGCTCGTTATTTATATGATGCAGAATGGCATAAAACCCGAAACAAAAACAAGAACAACAAATAAAACCAAGAGTACTGGTCCATTGATAGCGGTCGCGGGGGTCTGAATGAGCAGTATACCTGTAACAGGGGATCCTATATACAAGCGTGGTTTATAGGAGTAAATAAACTCACCTCTGTTCATAGAAGAAAATGAATATAAACTGGTCTCCCAAATGACACAAATTTTCACCAACCACGATATTTTTACGCTGTGAAATAGTTTAAACGAGCTAATGTTTCTTATGTGATGCAATTAAGACTCTAAATAAAATTTGTCTATTTCTACGGTAGTCTGCTGTTCCGAATCAAACAATGCAAATATTCGGTCACAACTACATTACGGTAAATCTGGAATTTCTGCATCCACTAATCGTCACTTCAAATGAACAATAACAGGACATAAAAGTCCAGTTGCTGACAGTTTGCATGATTCATGTGGAAAACAAATTTTAAAAAAAGTTAATACTTGAAGCCTACGTTTGCTGTTGCGGTTCGTTGTCAGGAAGTCCTCAATGATTACGCGAATGTATACTAGAGGGTGAACAGTCTTGGCACATTTAAGATATGATCAACATGATGGAGAGAGAGAGAGAGAGAGAGAGAGAGAGAGAGAGAGAGAGAGAGAGAGAGAGACCAACCAAAAGATAAATTGTATAGATCATAATTATAACCCTTACTAATATAAACACTGGTTTAATAAATGTCTAATAAATAACAAATAAAAAAATAAACCTGGAAATAATTTTATTGGTCCGTTAACGTTTACAAAGTAGTAGACATACTAATAGAGCCAGTAATAATGACAAAAAGAGAAAGAGCTAAGTATAGTAGATATGTTAAATGTATTTGACGGGAACAATTATCCTTATTGTGTAATAATGGGTTTATGAAAATTAATACAATGTCAAGGAAGCAAAAGGCCCAGTAAATATACTTTTGAAAGAAGTGCCTGAAATATTTTTATTCTGAGTTAACATTACAAGACCATACAATAGTATGCAGTAAAATAGATGACACAATTGACGTAATACATGGAAAGGGTTCCGTAGTTACTATTACAAACCACCATCATTGACTGAAAGCTCTGTTCTTTATTATGATTTTGAAACTAATAAAGAACACGTTAATCAGCTGTAAATAGAACCAGAATACATTATGGACGTTAAAAACAGCAAAACACTTACCATCATGATTTATCTCTACATGATATAAATTCCCTAGAAATATAATCCATAACCCTACACATCTTAAAAAAGACTACATATGTGTTTTGTTCTCAGTCGGCGGAAAGAACAAGTTTGTTACGATGTACGGATACGTCTAAAGCTAAAGGACTCACGGTACTAATTCAGGTCACATAGTAAACCTATGCAAACACCATAATATTAAAAATTCAATAACTTAAAATTTCTGACTGCCCATGATCAAACCTATATTTATCAGTATAGATGAAATCTGGATGTCAGCTTCTGTGTAGAGGAAAGGATATGAGCCGCGACATTTTCTGGACCTCCATGTGTTTGAAACATGTGCTTTCAATTCCGCACCAAAGAGTAAGGTGCTAATTTTAATAATGAGTGTTCCAAACTCAAGACTGTTAAAGGACTGGAATTCCATCAATAAAACAATGTCTCTATTTTTTTCACTTGCAACTAGAATAAACTCTCAAAAGATTCTTTTTCCTAAAACATAACTTACATTATTAACCAATCCTGGCCAGCCAAACCCATATATACTCTATTTAATGTTCACCCATTTCCAGGCTGGTTCCCATTTTTTCCATACCATTAGTACCGTGTGTCCTATATCCACCCTTGATTTTCTTGACAGCCCTAGGAATAGTAGTTCAATACATAAGTAAGCAATGTGCATAGTTCTGCTTGTCAAAGATTACATTAGTGAATATTAAATTATATTGCAAGTTCATTTTCACCTAAAGAGCAATGGTGCATTTCAGGCAACATTTAAATATTTGAGCTTTATATAAGAAAATCAGAAAAAAATTTAAAATAAAGCTGTCTAATAAGAGTCATCATTTTAAATATCACCATTTATCTCTCTTCAATTTAATACTGAAATATATTACCAGCCTTGTCATATTATGTAATTAAAGGGTTAAAAGTCAAGGCGACCATCTATATGCACATGTATTATTACAGAAAAAGAGATTTAAATGACAAAAATTACCTAAAATTCCTCCCAGAAGACATATAATTTAAAACTAAAGTAAGGTAGACATAAGTCCATTAAAATGCAAATTATGAAGTTTCAAAACTGTTAAAGGACTGGAATTCTATCAATAAAACAATGTCTCTATTTTTTTCACTTGCAACTAGGATAAACTCTCAAAAGATTCTTTTTCCTAAAACATAACTTACATTATTAACCAATCCTGGCCAGTCAAACCCATATATACTCTATTTAATGTTCACCCATTTCCAGGTTGGTTCCCATTTTTTCCATACCATTAGTACCGTGTGTCCTAAACCGTGAGGCTGAGATATTTGTACACATATCAAACGAGTTCAATCCCCCGACTCGGAACAATACACAAATATGATAGTATATTTATTACATACCCCCTCTTTCTCCTCTTTTACGCTTTCTAAATACTTTTGGTTTTCAGTGTGAATGAAATCGTAAACGAACTGGGGACATTAATAGTTCGTTTCAATGCGTCTAAGAATGCCGCTGTACAGATGTCAATGAAAGCACGTAAAAAGTTCCAATCTGCGTCTGTGGTACGGAAATATGGATTTAAACATCTTCAGAGACAGACCTACAGCTAATGCAATATAAAATGAGTATGCAATACAAGAATGTTGCCACATTCAGAGTCAAGCTATTCTAATGCTATTTTTCCTATTATTACAAGCTGATACTTCCGTTTTATGATTCATGTACAGGTTAGATTCTTCTGTCAATTAAGTCAGTGTCAGCATGTCTTTTCATGCTACAGAAAAGAACTTAGTAAAAATCCGTATTTCATAACAAAGTTCTTCTCTTTCTGGGTAAACATCATATAGGTCTACTGTTCTACTGCCAAAGTTGCAGATCATAATGTGCAGATCACACACACACACACACACACACACACACGAGGATTTGGATGCGTTGAAAATACCTTTGAAGACGATGCGTTGAAGCTCATTATTTCTTCTGTGTTTATTCACAAATAAAAACAAGTTTATTGCATATAAATGATTCAGTTTCATAAAGGAACCAGTAAGCATACACTCCACTCTGTTCTGTATACCATCCATCCTTTTTCTCGCTACCAGTAAAGTCTCTCGTTTCTAAACGTCAAGAGAATCGATGGTTGGTAAATATAACTGATCTGTCATTGCCCATCTATATTATGTCTAAATAAATGGGTATCTGTGGCTACGTAGTGTCGGTAACTCAATCCAAGCGCAAACTAAGGAAAATAAAACACGCAAGATCAGATTGAAATCATTTAACAACCAAAACAGTTTGACTTCGTCGACCCCTCAGTCAGATCATTTCCCAGACCAGGCGGGCCGGCTGCTGTGTTTTGTGTCCTTGGGAAAGACACTTTACTTTCATTGTTCAATAAAACTATCCCAAGCCTCTGATTAAAAGACCTAAGACCTAAAAGCGGGCATAACTTGAATCTAACCAAACGAAAATGATACGCATCTCTACCGCACACCATTAATTTAATCTCATCATTATGACTTTTCAGGCGAACATTTCCATTCCTGCTGTTTCCTTTCTCGTTCTATTTCATTCATTAAATAATAACTTTTACTTTTGAAGACCCCACGTCTTATAAACTTTTTTGTTTGATATATTCCAACTGAAACGAAATTATTGGTTGATTATAATCTCTACCTGTCGGTCATTTTATTAAGACATATCTGGTAATTTTCTTTATTGAAATGAACAACAGGAAATAATTTCAAAAATAAGGGAATGAACAAAAGACTATTCAGCGTCATTATTAATACGCAGCATGTTATTATTAAATAAAAAATACCATTATTTGTTTACTCAGGTAAACAAAATA
Organism: Megalonaias nervosa; assembly: GCA_016617855.1. Lineage (NCBI taxonomy): Eukaryota > Metazoa > Mollusca > Bivalvia > Unionida > Unionidae > Megalonaias > Megalonaias nervosa. The sequence continues at coordinate 41,674 of JAECUM010029348.1, read as the reverse complement.
TCATATTACTTTCTTCAACATTTTTCCATGAATCTCATTGATTTAAAGTTCTTTTTATTCTACATGGGAGAAATCGATTTTTGATAGCTAACCGGACTCATCAGAATAATAAATTTAAAACTTTTTGTCGTAAATAGAATTAAAATTTGTTTCAACCCGACCTAGTTCGATAAAAAGTTGTTTTTTAAATAAAAAAATCCGTAACGTACATATATTTCACAGATATGACTTCCCAGACATTTAACAATCAATGTTAGGTTTGGTTTCATTGGAATGTTAATTAGAAATGTCAGCTCAAAATAAGTAGTTCCAACTGACTAAAAACGAAGCCAAAAAAGCACGTAGAAAATTCGATGACACTGACTCGACAAGCTGGTAGGGATGAAAGAACTAAGACGTTTATCTGCATAAATAATAAGTATAAATATGTGTGATGGTTCTTATTGCTGTATGTGCTCATTTATAGAAATATGATGGTTAGATAATTTCAGAAAGGCTCAAAAACTGTCATCTGTCCCGCAAACCTGTATCCCAATCAATATATATGACATGTGAAGGATTCAAAACTCTTACAATATAACATATTGGAATAAAAAGCGGTCTTACTATATGAGTAGTAGGCAGGTCTCGCTTAAAAATAATTCAGACCTTTACAATAATCATTGACATGAGAACGTTTAAATATCAAGTATAAATTGTGAAGAGGACCACCCTTTCTTACATCATTCGATTTCCCCGCACTTAAGAAGTGTCCTCTTGTTGGTCCCCCTGGTGGTCGGGTGAGCACGGGTGATGAAAATAAAACAAAACACGATGGAAAATTAAATAAAAAAATCAGGTAAAGAGAAACAAACCTTTGTCTGATTCGGACGATGAAGGCTGTAGCGTGGAGTCATTCCCACACTTCATGGTCATTCAGTCGAAAGATGTTTCACAACCGCTTGCTGTACTTTCCCCATTTGTAGTCGAAAAAGACAATAATTGTGTTAATCAGCACACAAAAAGCATGAGAAACTTAAAATCGGGTTGCTTGCTTGCTTGTGGAGTATGAGCGACAAAGACAATCGGAAAAGATCCAGAAAATTAAGACTTTCTTTGATATTCCAGTGTCGTCTTCACTTCACTCCTCACTCAATTCATCCATCGGTGTAATTCGCATTCGAGACTTGACAGGAGTTAGTGACACTAAAATCATCGAAGGAATGAAGAACCAAGGTGTCACTGCATTTCCTCGAATTCGTATCAAAAGTGGAGTAAATTTGTCGGACACCAACACCATGATACTTACCTTCAACACATCAACGCTACCAAAGGTAGTAAAAGTTGGAATTTTTTGCAGGTGAAAGTTGAGGTGTAGGTACCAAATCCATTTCGGTGTTTCAAGTGTCAGAAGTACGGTCACCACATAGATAGATGGTCCAAAAGTTCTGTATGTGGTCGATGCGGCGACTCAGTTCATCGGGAAGCAGTGTAAGGCACCCAAAACTGCGCAAAGATCACCTTGCCAGCCCCAAAGACTGCGAAACCAGAAAGCTAGAGAAGGAAAATCAAAGAGCGAAATACAAAAAAAAAAAAAAAAATTCTTTCTAGAGGCCAGAAAGATGGTAGAATCTAGAACCTCCCTACATGGCCCAACCTTCTCAACTGTAGTAAAGACAAGTCCAAGATTAAAAAAGGATGCCCAGACCCAAACAAATCTTCCCGACAGAGCAGCATCTTCAAATTTCCCACATTATAAGGCAGACTAAAAAACACTCCAAACAGACAACATTAAATAACGCCCCAACCCCAAAATCACCAACCAAAAAGAACCCCCAAAAAAACAAAAAAAAAAAAAACCCCAAAAAACAGAACCCTAACAGGCAGCACAAGTGATCGGATGACTCTATAAAGCTGCATAATAGGTTGGTGACTTTGAGGACATGGATGCAGAAGAAACTTCTCCGTGTACTCAAAGCGGCTCCAGACCTACGAAAGAAAATGTTAACCACGTACTTCCGCCTGATTAAATAAGCATACAAATTTTCATCACAAAAGGTCTAACCTAATTTGTACACTATTTCTACTTTAAATTCTCAATGAAGGACACCATCTTACAACCGAATTGTCGAGGACTTATTAGTAACTAAAATAATATTATTCTACTTTCAAGTGAACACGATCCTGCAGTGCTGTTTCTGCATGAAAGCTTTCTAAAAAATACGGTCAACATAACTCTTAAAAAAATTACTCTTTTTAACATACACTCTAAAATGTTGACAAGGTATAAGGAGGAGCTTCCGTTGTTGTAAACAATAGGGCCCCTCATAATACCATTTCTTGAAATACTAATTTACAAGCCATTGCGGTAAGCGTCACTCTCCATCGTGTGATTATATTTTATTCCTTTTATATTCCACGAAATACCAACTTACTATCAAATGAACTTGATAGTCTCGTTAAACAGCTGCCCCATTTGTTCTACTCGGAGTTTTCAAAGCCCCTAAGAATGTATGGGCTCGAAATACATAAATGATAGAGACAAAATGGTAGATTTCATTTCTAAACACGATTTGTGTCAATATAACACGAAATCGTTGACATGTTTACATCCAGGATCTGATACATATACGTGCATGGATACGGTAATTTGTTCTCCTTCGCAGCTTTTGATTATGACTGGAAGGTCGCTGATGACCTTCGCAGCAGTGACCACTTCCAAATCTCTCTAAAAAGACATCAACTCTATCATCGATGAGCCAATTCTACACTGGAATTTAAACAAGGCCGACTGGGCCAAGTTTGAAACACTTCGCAAATATAGACTCAGCGGAGATACATTTTTAACATCATGCGATGCTGTTCATCATTATACGTCTATTTTACTAGAGATTGCAGAAGAATCCATCCCTACGTTCTCAGCGAACTCTACAAGAACCCCAAAACCACGGTTCACAAAAGAATGCAAAGAAGCCATTAGACAACGCCGAGAAGCACTGAAAAAAGTTAACAACCGTCCGACGCCCGAAAATTTAACACATTACCAGTTTCTGAAACACCTGCCGGCTCTATCATTAATCTCTTTTGGAAAATTTCAATGATGTATGGACCACCGGTAATATCCCAAAAATTTGGAAAGAGGCTATGGTAATACTTGTTCCCAAACCAAGTAAGGATAGCACAGATCCTACCAGCTACAAAAATGACCTTTCAAAACTCTCAAAGTCTTCCGTTTCTGAAACACATCCCTGGCTTCTTAAGGAACCCAAAATACCTTTCAAGCTACACGACGTGAAAATATGTAAGAGAAATCCTTCCATTTTCCGTAACACTTAAAAGGAACTCCTCTCACAATTTAGGAATTACACAAGAATTTAACATGACAGCACAAAGGACGAGGAGAAGGCTGTTGCAGCCTTCATTAGTGGAAATCACACGACGAAAGTTCGCTTGCTACATCTAGCATCAATATTTTTAGCGGAAATCAGGGCAAATTATATTGCCCTGAAATATATAGAAAAGAAACATTTTAAATTCTATCATCTTCTCCGATTCACTATCAGTACTTCAGTCACTACACAATAGGAAGTTGGAAAACCCATTACTGACCAATATTGGTTCTCATCAAAGATTCGAAGCTATGTACCTCACAATATAGTACACTGTTGGTTACCCAGCCATGTCGATATTAATGGTAATGAAAAAGCAGACCATGCCACTAAAATGGCCCTGTCTCTACAACCATCTGATTTTAAAATACTATACACTGATTATAAACCTAGTATCCTAAATTCATTATTTAGTAAGTAGCAGGCATCGTGGAATTATGCCGTGAATAACAAACTCCATGTGATCAAACCAACCCTAGGCGATTGGCCTCCTTCCTACAGACATCCGTAGGGATGAGGTAGTCATTGCAAGAAATAGAATTGGTCATACTTCTATAACCCACTCCTACATAGTAAAGGGTGAAGACACACCTGATTGCGTTTTTTTTTTTTTTTTCAATGAACCCTTCATTATGAAGCACTTTATGATAGGTTGTTTTGATCTCCAACCTATACGCTATCGTTACTACAATGTTCTGCACATTAAGGAACTTTTTGGTAGGTAAATGTGTCTTGTATTTTACCTTTCTTAAGGAAGTTAACATTTATTCAAAACCTTATCTTGAGTGCAATCCTATCTCTTCTGAGTATTTTCAACGAACCTTTGTATTGTTTATCTCTCCAATTTATTTATTTTTATTATCTTATTACTCTGTACAAAGGACATTTACATTCCCATTTGATCGGGAGCCCACATTTATTTTCACCATATCGTCGCTGTGTTTTTGTGCTTTTATCGCTCTCTGATAATAAACCTTTCTGAGTTTGATTTTTTTCATATAAAAATGTGTGGTGCTATATAGCCTTACGGTGCTCGTGCACCGTAAAATCAATCAACATAAGATCAGCAAGCAAAACTTAGAAGAATAATATCTGCAGCGCCTTTTCTAATCAGACGTCTTTATGCAAACATTCCACAGGTCTACAAGACAATTTTGTATAACATTGCCGAGCAGCAACCGTTATCAGATCAACCACAACCTCTATCTGAGGTTGAGGGGTGATTGACTAATCTTATTGCATAAAATTAAAAATAACATATTTCAATAACATTAGCAGAGATCTGCAGCCAACAGAGCATGAAAAACTTATTGCGTTTTACGAGCATTATCACCAACGATCCTACTGTTATTCTTTCTGGCAGCAGTTCTCCTTGTGTTGACAACAACTGCAGTCGCTCCTACTGGCGTCATGCTGAATGTTTTTGCTGATTATTTTTGGCGATGGAATTGTAACGCAGACCTGCTTAAAAAAAATAGATTGCGCTTAACCACGATTTGCATTGACGACTTTGTTAAAAAAAAAAACTTCGCCTGGTAGACAATATAAAAGCGGATATTAACCCAAAGTTGGTTTCCCAGTATGAGAAAATGTATGCCAAAAGATATAAGCAAAACAACAAATTGGGAGAAGACGGCAATTATGGTACGATGTCCCTCTTTTTAAAGTCTGACTGAGGCAAACAGCGCCTTGCCACCAAATCTATCGTCTTTTCTTCTGGTAAAATAAAAGTTTGCTTTAAACGCGATAGGTATTTTAGTGTAATAGTAAAAATGTTCTTTCTTTTCTTTTTTTTCTTTCAGGCGATGCAAAGAACATCTCTCACAAGCCCTTAGGCGAAATGTACTGTCATCGTTTTTCTGAAGTCATAAAAATTGAGTTCATGTGGAAAGTGGACACAAGAAGCTTTTTCGTAGGTGGCTTTGATTGCTTCTGCATACATTATTGTTTGCATAAAAATTGCTGCCATCAAATCTGGCTTTGACATCATCAGACTAAACTGCCTTCAAATCTAGCTTTGACCGCATCAGACTAAACTGCCTTCAAATCTAGCTTTGACCGCATCAGACTAAACTGCCTTCAAATCTAGCTTTGACATCATCAGAATATACTGCCATCAAATCTAGCTTTGACAGCATCAGACTAAACTATCAAATCTAGCTCTGACATCTTCAGACTAAATTGCCATCAAATCTAGCCTTGACATCATCAGACTAAACTGCCTTCAAATCTAGCTTTAACAGCATCAGACTAAACTGCCATCAAATCTAGCTTTGACAGCATCAGACTAAACCGCCATCAAATCTAGCTTTGACATCATCAGACGAAACTGCCTTCAAATCTGGCTTTGACGTCAGGCTAAACTGCCATTAAATCTAGCTTTGACATGATCACACTAAAATGCCATCAAATCTAATTTTGACAGCATCAGACTAAACTTCCGTCAAATCTAGATTATACAGCATCATACTAAACTGCTATCAAATCTAGTTTTGACAGCATCCGACTAAACTGCCATCGAATCTAATTTTGACCAAATTGTAGAGAGACGTTTTTGTGGCTAAGCTTGTTGTATTCTTCTCCTAGCATGCGGCTGCTGCGTTATAATTCAAATCAAAGGACTCTGGATTTTCTTTTGAGATCTGGTAAATCAACTTGAGAGCGCTCTTGATAATCTGTACGAATCGTCAAGCGCACTGATAGATGATATCCGATTATATCGATGATGTCTTCTTCATACCAGCTCTGTGAAAATTTTACCATTTTACGGCATCTACGTTTTTGCATGCAGCAATAATTCGTTTTGACTCAACGTTGTTTATGCGTATACAATATTGTTTTGCTTAAATGCTGATACAAGTTGTCTTATTTTTTCACACGGCGTTCTGAATTGTCATGATGATATTTTGGGGGGTTTGGTTATTTGCTTGCAATAGCGTCGATGGCGCCAGAAATATTTCCGACAAAAAAACATTTGAATTCCAAAAGAAAAATTTTATTGCAGTCGACCACGAATCCGTCGGGACAATATCTGAAACGATTTATAGCTTGAATGCAGATATAGGTACCAATGACCTTTTTGCCAGTGGTGATTTCGACTATTTTCTCATGACTGACTCAAATAGCGACCCCCACAAACATGCCAGTTATTGCAGAAGATTTTTCTCCGACCTTTATTTTGACTATGTCTCCAGCTGATTCCAAGGACTGTAGCCAGCTCTGAGCCACCAACAGTGGTTGCCCTTTAAATGATGATAGCTGAAAAGGCCTTTAATGGGCACAAGGGATATGATTCCACAGTGGCCAACCGAGCTTTTCCGTTAGCAAAATTATCAGACCATGACTCAAGGTCAGACACATGTGTGCGCTCATGTCAACAGTGGACAGAAGCCTCATATAAGGTCTGCGACGGATCTGCATCGAAAAGCGAGGTCAGAAACTGGGGAATCCTATACCTTGCTCTCATATGTGCCGTTTCACCTACTACTGGGTACAGATCGTAAACAGACCATAATAATGTCCCAAAGTTTCAATCGAACGCAGCGACTGATGGAGATATGTGACTTTCAAACACGATATTACAGAACCTAAACATAAATGACATTGTTGACTACAACCCGAGCCGTAGGAAAAGTAAAACCAATGTCGATTAGCCATTAGCACTAAGATAGATCTACCGAGATGCACACTGCATGACAACAAAATTGTACCTAATTTAGTCTAATAAATGCATTACCGGTTAAAATTAATGTACGGCCCTTATCAACAACACACCAATGTTTTAGGTTCTATATATGGTTGCCCTGGAAACCAGTCCAAAAACAACAACAACAACAACAACAACAACAAAAAACCATTTGTCGAGGATTTGTCAAATGCAACATCATCTTTCAAAGTCTGCATGCACCCGGTTATATTATCGAACCACATTCAATTTGTTAAGCAATGGTAAGGATATCTCGAAATAACGAGTCCTTTTTAATACTAATTTTCGGTTTTGTGAAAGTGTTCAAGTACCAGTGAATTTTACGTAATCACTTGGTACAAGTTAGTTTAAACGTATGATCCCTTTTTGTTTTTTTATTATAAAAATTTAGGTTCTATTATTTCCGAGCATTTGTTTTTGTAATCTTTTGAACTTCATCTATTAAACAGTACCTTTCCTGACACAAGTCGTCAAAGAAAGACGCGTAATTCTGTTAAAATAATACAGATGTAAGAAGGATTTAAACTTCAAATCAGTATGAAACATATCTATATGTGGGCATACGCACATATCGGTCTTCTACTATGTTACTGACCTTGCATCCAACAAGTATACATATTTCATTCTGTTTTCTATTATACAGTTACAAATGACTGAATAATGTAGAATATATCCACTGTATGACTTTATGTTGTCACCACAGTATACCATATTGCAATCGTAATTCAATGAATTTACACTTCTGGATTACAAGCATTAGATAATGTGTACAATATGATTGCTTTGGTCAAAATAATATGAATTGGCAAGAACTAGACTCTCTGCTGAGGTGGAATGTTATAAGATATCGAAAGATTAAAGTGCAATTTAATACACCAGTTGATAGTGAAGCACAGTGTATCCAGGCGTCAGCTTCATTTGCGATTAAACAAGACACATCAACAATTTGTTTGCCTACAATTTACACGTTTCGTTTTCGAATGACCGATGTGATCATCATAGGCATGTTCATCGCGAAACGTTAAACTGGTCTCTTGTACTCGATGTATTTGCAATGAGTAATATCTGTAAACTACTGATTCTTTATTAAAATTTACATTTGTTTTCCCTCATAAACGTGTACGTTTATGTTGTAGTGAATAAGAAAAGAAAGTCAAATAAGTTGAACTCAATTTTCTAATTCATGAAGCTTTTTTTTTTTTTTTTTTTTTTTAACAACAAAAACCAAGAAACTAAATCTATTGGTTAGTTTCAAGTCATACCGTCTTGAGTTAGAGAGACTCCCAGTCTTTAAGATCGGTCCAAGGGAAAATAATAAATAAGGTAATACACACCTATGTAATGATCTAAATGTTAAATACGAAAGTACGTCTTTATACTTGGGTTAGGGTTAATGAAAAAGGTGGTAAATAATGTGAATCTCTTATGGGTTTGTAACCCAGCTTTTACTTAGTCATGGCGTAGATTAAATGGGATTTTAAATATGATCGAAAATGATTCTTCTATGAAAACAATATAATATTAGAAATGCAGATTAATTTTTTTTTCGTGGATATCGATTTTCGTGATGTGGCGAAAAATAGCATTGTCATCGTTACTTGATTGATTGAGAAAGGCTCAATCAATCAAGTAACGATGACAATGCTATTTTTCGCCACATCACGAAAATCGATATCCACGAAAAAAAAATTAATCTGCATTTCTAATATGTGCTTAAACCTGATGTTTCAAGTCTTTTAAATTTAATTTAACACTGAAAGCATTCGTGCCTTGCACAAATTAATTAAGGAGCTGTATGGAAGACACAAACCAAGGTCTCGTCTTCCATATTTTCTGTAGTAATTAATCAGAATAATTATGAAAAGTGCAGATCCAGGTTTTCTGTACAAACTATTATATATCATCAGGAACAATACAGAAATTAAAAAAAGATAAATGTCACGACTGAGAGTGGACCTTTCGAATAATGAAACGAGCGTAAACTTAAATCTTTTCTTCATAAACATGATTAGATACAATTAAAAAACCAACCTGTTTTCATGAACAAGGAAAGCTGTAATATTAATATAGCATTTAAGAAAGAAATTGTATATTTAGACATACTCAGTAAAGTTTCAAAATCTGAGTGTCCTAATGGTAGGAAATGAAAATGAAACAATATCTGAAAATGAAAAGGAAACAATATAATAAAACAATGTTTAATTCTCTCCGATCGGATTTTCTCGGTCTTGTTGCACGAAAAGTAGAGCTCATAATACTTTTACCCTCTGTTTTGAAGCACTTATTTAACAATTTAGTGTTGTTGATTTCTACGTTCATCTTTTTTGAAAACTGTCAGTTGATGAATCAGACAGCAGAAAACGCTTAAATGGTGTTATTTAAGCTGTGTGATTCGGCAACCGACAGCTTATACTACAATAAACGCAGAACAAACCTCGATAAACTCTTGCACTTGCACTCTTAAACTAATGAACCTTCATTTCATTCAAATACTGTCTTACGTCTCTTTTCATTTTTTCGCCTTCAAAACCCTGTCTATAAAAAAAAAAAATATTCTCTCTTATGCCGATCGATTTTCTTGAACGAAATATCAGATCCACGTGGGCAATATTCAAATTATGATGTGGTGAAAAATAAATAGTGCTTGTATGTATGTTTAATTTATATTGTGTGCTTGACCTCTATTCGGGATTGAGGGTAGAGTTGTTGCTTACCTGATTATTGTCATGTTTGGTCTACCCGACATTTGCCATTGTTAAAAAAAGTAAACAAGAAGTTTGCTTGAATTTAAGTTCAAAATCTGACCTTGTTTATGAGTTAGTGAATGTTTCCATTACACACTGTCAGTTTCCAGAACATTATGTTGAGTAATGGGTCAGATGACCATTTGCATATAAATAGAGGCTTTGTAAAAAGAAAAAGTATTAATTCCTGTTTTATGATTAGTCTGTGGAAGCGCTTATAGTTGTGTTCAGATATAATTTAAGATGAATAATTTCTTTAAATTATTCTCTGGATGACACAGTGGCCATTGACTTTTTAGAACAAAACACTTTTTTGGAGATTACTGATGGCTCAAAGTCTATTGATACATCAACACATTCACGACTATTGGTACATATGCAAATTCAGGGCTATTGGAATTCATTCGGAACATTCTATACTTTTTCACTTGTGATGAGACATTTAGAATTATTTGAGACTCAGTTTACAATATTGTGTCTTTTGAATTTTCACTTTGTATTAAAGGGAAATAAATTGTTTGTTGAAGTTTGCTTAAATTGTTGGTTTCGCGTCTAAATGTTGGTTAGTTTAAGACCCAGAGTCGTAATAAAACATAGCTGACATATATTTAATTCTTTAAAATCACGAACAAAAGCAAAACAGCAATATTCAGACAGTTTTCGCCACCAGCTGTTCTTTCGACATTCTACGCGTGACATTTCTCGCTAGGGCCCTTCTTAGATCAATAAACTATTGAGAGAGGTCAACACTGACGCCTAAAATTTCCCCTGGATACATCTTTTTTTAATCAAGAATATGACAAAAATAATATTTAATATTATATGTTTTGCTTTGTGCAACATATACCACTAGTCACAACTGAGATCATTTATTACAAATGTAGTAAAAATAATCGTCGTGCGACCACTTTATCACAAGGGATTAGCTGCTCATATCGATCGAAAACAATGGGCCTGTAACTGTAAATAATGAACGGTTGTATCTTTTGGAAAAATCTTTGACCGTGTTAAACACACGTCTCGAAAACTGTCTATAAAACAATATATATGGGAACGAAGGTCAGTCTTGTCTAGTAGTTTTCTAATTCAGCATTTAAGATTTAACAAGTAAAATGTACCGTACCCATACCCTCCATATACATTTGGTATGATTTGCCCACTGCAGGGGATCTTGCAGACTGAGTCTTAAGTTTATTTTTTATATAAAAAAAAAAAAAAGAACAACAAGAATTCATCTGTTCGAATCTCCAATAACGAAGGTGCAATTTTCTTATTGTTCACATTAACCTAGTTGGCCTAGTAACTTTAATTTTAGCACTAAAAAGTAGTTCATCGAACAGTATTTAGAAATGTTAACAGATGATGGTGATCACTTACTGGAGTTTAGATCAGCGAAACAAACTATTACATGAAATATTCCTATTAATTGGAAATACGTATTGGCAAGCTACTATTATAGGATCCCATGCATCAGTAGTCATAAGGTGAACGTTCTAAGAATACAACATGTATGGTCCAAATAAGTGTGCTTCATATTCAGCGGTCATCAAGAATTAAAAACGAAAATCCTGTAAAGTCAGCATGAAAGGCGGAATCGATGCTTGTCTTTATGCTGTTTTTAAAGCACTTCAGTGCTTACATTCTATCTCTTGGAGAATTTATGTTTGCAAAAAAAAACCTATTTAATTAACAGTGACTAGTAAAACAAAAACAAAATGGAAATTCATTTTAAAAAGAGACAGTTCCAGATAGAAATGTGCTTTGTTGCCTAGCAATATAAGCACAGAAAAACGTAAATTCTGAAAGAAAACAGGAAGACATATTTTGTTGACTTTTTATTACTTTATGACGAGCAGCTAAAGCGTGTGAGCTTCTTCTAGGGTTTAGTAAATCATGTTGTCTCACCTGGAAATAATCAGGCCTTGTGGCTCTGTAGCAAGACGTAAGAATGAATAAGCATTTTGTTCTTTGTAGATTCATTCTGATATAGTTGTAAAGTATTTATATTTAAGATAAGTTTACGATTCATCGTCCTCTGATTTTTTAAAAAGATAACTACATCTGACACCTCTGGATACACAATTGCCGACTTGATATGGAGGAAAAAATGTAAAATCGGTAAATTTTCAGTAATAGGCCTTTTTACAAAAAAAAAGGATGCATTTCCTCCTGAGGTTTACATGTAAATGCAAAAGACATATGAAACTAAACTGAAAACTAAATGCAAAAGACACATGCAACCAAACTGAAACTAAATGCGAAAGATATATGAAAACAACTGAAACGTTTGTTGATAATGCGAATATGTGTGTATTTATTAAAGGCTGAATAAATCACTGTTATTAGTAGATTAGAGTTTGTGGAGCGTAGTGTTGGGGATGGGCATGCCTCTCGATACACATGAAAGGGAGCAAATTCAGAGTAGGCACAATTACCAACACCTTCTGTTGCAAGTTCAAAAACACTTGAAAAGCGTTCGTTCTAACGATCCAGGATACCATTTCCAAATCAAGTACCATACAGCATAGAGTGCACTGTTATCCTAACATCAGTATCCATGTCGGAAGCAATCTTTCTAAAGCACGCCTCTGCTAACTTCTTCTGATGGGAGTCCTCACTGATGACTAACTCTCCAAACAAATACACTCCCATAGCCTGGAAGACAAGAAAGTAGTAATGCTTTAAAACCAGCAAGGTATTTCTGTTCGTGTATTCTGTATGCATATATAAATGCGAAAAATAAGATAGTTAAATTTGATACTAAAACAGATAAACAAATCTCGTTGATAAATATATGACCCACGGGTCTCAAACACGCGGCCAGCGGGTCGCATGCAGCCTCTGGATTTATTTTCTGCGGCCCGCAACGTCACCCAGAATCTGTAGAATAATTAATAATGCAAATGTTTCTTCAATGAGGCGGCCCTCGGGCCAATGTACTATTCCTCATGTGGCCCTCAGGCCAATGTACTATTCCTCATGTGGCCCTCGGGCCAATGTACTATTCCTTATGTGGCCCTCGTGGTGATTTGAATTTGAGACCCCCTGACCTAATCTGTCATAAAAGATGGTTGATTTACTTTCATCTGAGTCCAAAAGATCATTGCAATTGTTTCCAAAACGTTATATATTAGCACCGCGAATACTCGAAAAGGCGACAACAGCAACAAAGCCAAATTACGGTTAAAAAAAAACGCATCCCTTGCTTCTATATGCAGAATACGACACAATAAGACTATCGTTACATCTCTTATATCATCCACAATCCTACGCGACATGTATAACACTTCGCTCAGTTTCTAATGTTTTCTTTTGTATCCCAATGCCTGTTAAGGTGCCAACGGAATCTATCACAAGAACCTATTTATATAAAGAAACAAAATCCATCACAAAAACTATATAAACAAGGAAATAAATGGGGTGGGTAAGGGTGGGATGATTTAAGGGTTAAGACCAAGATGATTTAATACGAGGAGTAGTGATACTTTATCGCTATCTCATGGAGAAATCTTGGTTAGCAAGGCTTCTCAATGAAGAGAGGGTAGACCAGAATAACTGGATCTACTAACAGCATGTCAGTGATGTCACCGAGAAAAGTTGGTATTGGAAACCAGACAATCGAGTTGTCATAGCTTTTGGATTGCAAAGGTTGTTAAATAACTGGAATAATTTGTAGTTCAAATAAGAGTATTGACAGAGAATTTCGAATGAAACGGAACTGTGCCTCGAAGAGCCAAAAGGTATATAGTTTTATTGGGAATTAATGAAAAGGAATGGAAAACATTCCCGCGAGTTTCACGTGTCAGTAAATATATTAGGCTGAGTGACGGGGATAAATGATGGTGAGCTCTAAAACAAAGGATGCTATTAAGCAGACACTTATCAATTAATCTAAATAAACTATAAAAATAACGGCTCAGACTAATGTCTTCATAGGTTTCTTTAAGGAAAACTATACTAGCGAGGTCATTTGAAAAAAAAATCAAGTACAAGTGAAGGATTTTAGAGTCACTTCACTCCCTTTTTATTACATTGCCTGGAATATCATAAGTTCCGATTGTTAATTCATCAACTTAAAGTAGCCAACACAGCATCTTGTATCAAGATAAGCTTATTTATCCATAACATATTATCACTGTTTCCTTTCTCGAAAGCTTTGTTCAACGCACTGGTGCAGATTAAAATTTCATCTTATCTTTTTCGTTTCATTTCAGAACGGAAGAGAATTTAACTGAATTGCACCGAACAAAATCTGTAAAATGAGTTACACAGAGAATTCAAACATAGTTTGCAGACACATACGTAGCAACTGATTGCCAGAAATTTTAATGCTACTTTTGAACACTGCTCTTATTTCCACTGAATCACATTTATAAAAGTCAGACAATACCAAAACGCTTTGGAATGGTAGCAAAAACAATATCATCGATGTAGCATACCTGGCTGTAAATTTTGATTTGACTACTTATATGTCTGAAATAATGATGATAGATTCAAATATTGACCTTAATGCCATGACTAAAATTACGATGGAATGTCTTAATTTGTCTAATTTTAAAAATACAACGAAAGCGACATATTTAAGAACGTTCTTGTGCAGCAAATCTTATTGGCAAAATGTTTTCTTGTATATTGTTAGCGCTGACATTCCTGTTACGGAAATGTGGCCAAACTGTGACATGGCAAATAACGTAAAATTGAATTTAGGATACAAGTACTTATAGTCAAATGACTTAACTTGAGGAAACAAAATTCACCTCAAATACTGACACGGTCATTATAGATTAACGATAATATTAAAATTGTCTCTAAACCAATATACTGGAGTTGGGGTACGAAAAAGGAATGTTATATTCCGGAGATAATGATTGATGAAAGCACTTTTTACCCTCTAAAATAGAAAATAATACTTTGGATACACGCTCTATTGGCATAGTCAAACATACTTCACACGAAGAAACTAAATTTTTAATTACTGGCAGAGTTAGTATGGCATTCTCTTTTTAGAAAATTTGGAAGGTAAAATAATTTAGTGAATGTTTCTCAAAAAAAATAAAAGTCGAAAATTATTTCACGAATTTCAATGATACTTTACTTAAAGTCGAATCTCCAATCATGGCTCATTGTAAACAATTAATTCTTAAAACTTTCATGGGAATTAAAGACTTCTACATTATTTCAGACAATAAAACATGCTCAACCTATTAGTCAAAGGGCAAATTGGTTCGAAACAAAACGCTATATTGAAATAAAGTAACGGAGATGTGTATAATATTTATTTTTTGTATAATAAAGAAAAATTGTCAAATGCAATATAAATGACAGCAAAATAGCTTATGGACGTTTAAAAAATTGAAGATAACCGCTGAGTCACTTAAGTCATATTTGAAAGCATATTATCTGGTTGAAAACATACACGTATTTCTATCCTTACAACTCTGATACTTTTAAGAAGCGTCGGTCTGAATGGAGAAAATGCCGACTACTGAAAAGGTTCGAGACATCTTTCCCCATTTCCAATTCTTTCTCATTATCATCTTTAAATTTTCCTGGTTTTTTCACATTCCCCAATTTTCTTCCCGGTCCTTACTTCTGTGTTGAATTTAACTTTCCTCATACGTTTTGTTGTATGTGAAAATAGCATGATACATATTACGTAACATGATTTTGACGGACACAAACGTGTGTGTGCTTTGAGGATATTTGTAACAATGAATAAAATATGGAGGCAAAAAGGTAAAAGTACATTCCATTAGCAGCATGCCTCCGTACAAATTGCCATCAATTCACTTAATCCATACTGACACCTCGCATTTTATTGTAAAAAGTGTAGTTATACAAGGCATAAATCCGATTAACAACTCTCATTTTCCTTCGGATTTTAATGATTATTCTAATGAACGTATCGCGTATTGGGAATAAAGGCAAACATTGATCCAATCAGTTTAATCGAAATTTCAATTCAGAATGTTTGGGTTTCAAATACATGTCCGAAAGATCAGGATTATAAAGCATAATTTCATCCCAAAATCACTAAAATCCTCCATTCCAACCCCTTTGTGTATGAGTTTAATTACCGATTTCGGTCCTTTGAGTGTAAATGGAAAGCAAATAACACTTGATGAATTCTGGGCAATTTGCTCACGCATATGTAACCCCACCTATAGTAGCAACTGTCGATCATTGCACTCAGAAGGCTGATGCAGTAATGTGCATTCTAAGAACACAACTTAAGGAACTATCTCCCAAACTTTACATTATGTTGATTTTACATATTTTGCTATACCCTGATATTATGTCTTTCTAAAGATAATAATAAATTATATGTTGAATTTTACTTAAATTGTTGCTTTCACATCTTGTATGTTCCACAGTTTGAGACCATAGAGTCGTAACTAATGCTCATAACTTCACTCAAAGATGAACTTAAAGCAAAACAATGTACGTCCCAGAGACCTTCTTTGTAAGGGTGACGTTATAAATGAATGCAATATTCAACTGTCAAATTCCATTATTAGGACTTATTTGTCACACACACACACACACACACACACACACACACACACACACGCACGCACGCACGCACACATACACCTTCCTTTAAAGACAGTTTCAAAAAAGTTATTGAAGCATGACATCCGAGTCAAAGAGTGCTCTTTTTGCGATAAGTATGAAGACTTTATTAAGTTATTTCCACTCATCAAGTTTTCTGATTTCAAAGTAAGATAGTAAACATAAAACACGCGAAACAGTTACGTGGTCATGATCTAATTTAAAAAAATTTAACCATGGCCAATAAAAGCTTTTTTCTTGTAAGGGTGTGGTACGAACAGAACTGTATATCAAACACGGTTCCTGAGAAATGAACATCAAAAACAAAATTTAACTCAAGTCTGTGAAATAAAAAATACGGACCATATTGATCTACTACTTAAACGAGAGTAGTGTTCAACTAGTTGCATCCCCATGTTTCATCATTTTGCATAGAACAGCATGTACATAGTATAATAAAATATTTCGTAAACCTACGTAGTCATGAGCTAAATGCAACAACTTATTCTATGCCAGTCTAATAGGAAATATCGGTGGTCTATTTTTTTAAAAAAATAAGCTTAAGGGATAACAGAATTAAATGTATGTACAAAGGCAGCCCCTTCCCCAGAGGGTAGAGATGAGAAACCCATACTAAAAACTGTTATCTAAGACCTAGGAAGAAAGAATGGCTGAGAATCAGTAATACAGTACATATGTATATGCTTTTTATCTGTGCCGACGCCTATGCATGGGGGGGGGGGGGAGAGGGTCGATGGGTAGCTCAGCTACTACTGCTATTTCTAATAATGATAAATTTAGAGTACAAATATTGCAGGAGCTCATGGAGAAATATATTCCGACTACCATGTAAAACAGTGACTTTCAAGACAACAATTGTTGGGTGGAAAAGAATCTCGTCTGTAATTTTATGTATATTTAATTTTCATTGTTAATTTTGTTAAATTCATTATATGATATGGATAATTGTATATTTTACTTGACTGTGTCCAAAACCAAGTTCTCTGTGTTCCTGACTAAAGATACCAATCTTGTTTTAAATCTGGTATACAAATAAGACATAGCGAATAGTTTTATAATAGTGTGGGTTAAATAATAGAATCATTATCTTGGTCTGAGTCAAGGACATTATGTTTACCATGTTCTTTATTATAATTTTAGATGCATAATCTTCCAGAATAGAATTTTCCATTAAGTAATAGTTTATTTTTTTATTTGATAGAAAATGCTAATTGTGACCTAGGTCAAGTAGAGGGCTTTATAATCTTGTATACCTGAGACTTTACTCATTCGTACTGCAGCAACATCAGAAGCATAAATCAGTCTTATTGTTGTGTTCAGTATTTCATTTGCACTGGAATTATTTATTCAAAATAGTATTCTTTGGAATGACAAAGTGCTCAATGATATTCTTGGACAGAAACATTAATTTGAAATTATAGTGAATTCAAACAAGGACATCTTGAATTATATTATCGTAATTCATCAAAAGACATTCGGCACATCATCACACATCAGGCCAATGGTACGTTAGTGCATTCGTGACTACAGGCACGTCAACACCTTCAGCGCTGGATCTTATTCGGAATACCACTGGAAATTAATTAGAACTTTACTGAATACGACTGGTGATGAAACGTTTTGGATAATTTAGGATTTGATTCGCATTACTTTAAGTTCTTTTTAAAGTTTCACATTGTATTCGAGGGAAATAAATTATTTGTTGAATTTTACAAAACGTTTTGGTTTTAGCTCTTTTCTGATACTTAGTTTAAGAGCATAGTGTCGTAATAGTAATAATTTCTGCTTGAGAAAATCCTCCAGAGTAAATTTTTCGAGAATAGATCAAAAGTACGTTTTGGAAGCCAGTGCGGCTGTTGTGAGGGTTAGGAAATAAATTACTCCTTGGCTAGGGAAAAGTTAAGTTTTGGGACCATATGCATGTTATATTGTCGGTCTGTCGGGTCATCATTTACGAAATATATTCAAATTAAACTTTCTCTATTAGACAAGCCTTTCCAAATAGTGTTCAATGAATACATTTTATCAGCAAAGTCACTGAATCGTTGCATAACATTATCGGAAATCACATGACAAAACATCTTATTCGAGCTACATGTAACCTAAAGCCACGTACCTTATGCTTGACAACTTCAGTTAACTGTACACACTAATTAAGGGAATAAAAATGTTCTTACATCATGAGGCGTGACGTTGGTCATATCTTAAGTTGTGGCCACTTCCCTCACAAAAAAGTAAATAAGATGATACGAATAACTTCGTATACTTAAAATGGTGATATAATTATGGCTATTAAATCCTCGTTGACATGTACAGGATTGCAAATCTCCTGAAGGGTGAACGTCAAACCAGAGCGTATACCTCGCAGTGTGTACTGAGAGTAACACATATTTTTATCCGTGAATTGACTTCCACCCTGTCATACATATGTACACATTTTTGTCTATCGATTTCCACCCTGTCAAACATAAGTTGTTAATGTGAACTCAGTTTGTTTTCTGATAATTTACAACCAGAAAAAGGATATTTAAAAAAGCTGTTTATATATCAAATTGTGATCCTATATTTTAACGACTTTGCTTTTCTAATCTTTATCTTGCTTGTGTTACATATCTTTAAAGCATTTGAACATTTTATATTTTACCTTGTAGGATACATATGGACTTTTATTCTCAAGGGGTTCCCTTCCTAAATATTTTAGTAATTTTGAGCTTAATATTTTTATAACAACATGCACCTCCCCCCCCCCCATAAAAAGCTGGTCCCAAAAGTGTAAAGAAAGGTTCCTAGAAGAGACTGGTGCTAGGCGAAAAGAAATTTAAGAAATTCAAGATAAGACGATTTCTTTCTTTTAACTGCTGAGTGTTCAAGGATATCAGAATAATCAAATTAGCTGCTGTGGTGAATATACTGGATGTGAGATTAGCACCATTTATATTTAGGACCAAGTAGGCATCCTCACAAGTCACTTGTTGAAAATGTCATGTCAATATGACCATCCATTCAGGTGGATTAGCGACAACAAGATTTTAAAGACAGACATCGTGGCAGCTGCATCGGATGTACGATTGGCACTATTATCATCTGGGACTAACTACGCATCCAAAAATGTCTATTAGTTAAAAACTCCACGCTGATATAATCATTCTTTCTGGAGGTGTAGATATAACAATATTTTCAAAATGGCCAACATGGTGGCTATATTGATAGTTTGCATCAATATCCTTTAGGACCACAAGCCACCATAAGAAGTCATCTGAAGAAAACACTATGCCAAAATAACCTTCCATTTAAGAGTACCAATAGCAAGATTTTCAAGATGGCCACCATGGTGGCCCTATTGGACGTTACATCAGCACCATTTAAATTTAAGACCAACAAGACATTATAAGAAGCCTTCTGGTAGAACCCCATGGTGATATATATTTCCGTCTTGGAGCAGTAACAACAACAAGATATTAGATGCGCAGCATGTCCATTTAGTACCAACTAGACATCGTAAGATATATTTAGTTAAAACATTGTCGATATGACCAGCCACACTGAGGTAACAATAATACAATTTTCCAGATGGTCATTGTGGCGGCCATATTGGCGGTCAGACTGAAACCATTTTCATTTACCACCAACTAGACATCACAAGAAGCCTTTTATTAAAAAAAACCCACTCAAGTTAATAATACCATCCATTCAGGAAGAGTAATGATAAGACGATACGATTCTCTGGATGGTAACAGTGGCAGCTATACTGGATGTGTGAGCGGCGCAATTTTCATTTAGGACCAACAAAACATCATAAGGTTTTCAGGTGAAAACCCCATGCTAGTGTGACCTTTTGTCCAGAACGAGTAGTAATAACAAATTTTTCAAGATGGCTTCTGTGGCATCCATAGTGGAGATCAGATCAGCACCATTTTCTTTAGACGAACAAGAGTCCTTACGAAGCCATTCAGCATGTTGATATGACCATCCATTCAGGAGGAGTAGCGATAGCAAGATTTTATAGATGACCGATTTGGCGATCATATTAGATATCAGACCGGCGCCATTTTAGTTATGATCAACTAGACATCAAAAGAAGTATGCAAAAACAACAAATACTATGATTACTGCACGTTCTAAAAAAAATAAAAAAGCAACTAACTTAACACAAAGGACAACAATTCCGGGTTCGGTTCTGAGACTAGTGAATGAGAGACCTACATTATACAACAGAAAGGCAAATACATACAAGTCACACAGACATACAGTTTATGTCTGGAAGTGTCAGATATCCGTAATCAATCTTTATTTTTTTACGAGAAAATTAAGAACCCAAATCTATCTCGAAGCCTAGTTTTCTGAGCCTTGAATTTATACAACTAAGCAGTATCCTTTCAAATTATGTAAGCCTATTCTCCAGTCTTAATTAGCAATATTATTAATTGGACTTAAGTAAAAGTCCAGGTCTGATCCAATATGTGTGGTTCCGGTAATATTATAAAAAAAGAGCAGGAACGTCGGTACTAATATTTATTAGTATTATTAATAATTTTAAGAAAAACAGTTTGTGTTTGTTTATGTCAAAATTTCCAGTCTTAAGTTACAAGTTCGGAGGTGAAAACGTGGACACGATCAGTACCGAAATTGTTTTTTTTTCTTTTTTTGTTGCTTTTTTGCGTTGTGATAAAAAGTTACAGGTTCGGGACATTTAAATAGTGTTGGTTAGGTTGCCTGAAAAACACATTCTGCTGGCCTGTTACACTCAAAGTGGGGCAGGATATTATAAAAATACAAAATGTACTCGACATATCAGTGATAAAATTGGCATCAGTATATCTAGACTGATTGACAATTAAATTATTCCGTTGAGTACCACAGTTCTTATGCTATTACAAAAAAGTAACAATGATTATATGTAGTATATCAGGAGTCCCTTATTTGTTGGCACGGTGACAGCGAATTCAGGTGTAAGTGGGCACGGGAGGGGATTATATATATATATATATATATATATATATATATATATATATATATATATATATATATATATATACGTACTTCTGTTACTGATGAACAAATAACAAGAAAACGCAAAAACTCAACAGAAAACCTTCAATAAGCTGTATGAATTGACTTTAAGAAACTTCAGTTGGACAAGACTGGAATGCGAATTAAACTTGGGACATCTGGAATTATGTGGGTTTCAAACTGCAGACATGGCATAAAGTAAACTTTTAAAATAAAATTGATTCTTTAGGTTCCTTACATAAATATCTATCACAAAAAATTGAACTACATTAAATCAACAAGTGTTTCTCAAATTGAAGTCCAGACCAAAGCGAATACTTTCATTCTCTTTAAAAGTGTACACCATGCAATGTATGTATGTATGTATGTATGTATGTATGTATGTATGTATGTATGTAAGTATGTATCCACGACAAGCCCCTGCTACAGTGTTCGCTAACCGTAAATAATCAGACCCAGCATGTACCAGGATTAAGCAGCTAAAATACATTTCCAAATTTTAACCGAGTTTCGATTTTATAGCGGCCTTTTAAAATGTAAAATTCAAATTTTGGGATTGGAATTCGTTTCGGTTTTCGGATTCGGGGAAAAAGAGGAAAATGATAATATTAAAGAAGGAAAAATTCGGCCCCCATCCCTTTTCGATTCTCGAGGGGATTCCGATATACCAAAAGGTTCGGTTTTGAGGGGGTTCCCAACATATATACCGCTCGGTGGCCTCAGTGGTTAGAGCGTCCGCCCCGGATGCGGGAGATCGCGGATTCGAATCGCGGCCAAGTCATACAAAAGGCTTATAAAAATGGTACGCTTGGCACTCAGCATTGCGAGGTTAGTGTTAGGACTGGTTGGCCTGGTGTCAGGATAATGGACTGGGCGGAACATGATAATGCTCCGGTGCTAGATATCACTATAAATTGACACGTTGCAGACACTGTAGCGATATGACTGGAAAATTGTTAAAATTGTTAAAGCTACGTTACAAATCCAAATCACACACACGCACGCACACACACACACACACACACACACACACACACACACACAAAGAGACCGGACTCCATTTATTCAGAAACCTTGTTATCCAGATATATTTCAACGGGAACGAAATTTCTAAACGTTAATTTGCTCCGTTAATCCAGATGTCAACGCAAATCAATATCGGGGTCCAAAGTATAAATCTTATATATAACATGCCTCAATAATCTGTAAGTAATCCGGAAGCTATCTCTTAAAAAAAAAGAAAAACAAAATTCGAAGAATCGTATATGAAAATAAAGTCAGTCGGAGAACAGATACACCTACGCAAATTTAGAGGCGTGTCAATTTATCAATCTCTGACAAGTTAAAGTTATAAATTGATCGCTTAATAGTGTGTGGAAAATCTTAAAATAGCTGACCGTATTGTAACCAGCGATTGCATACACAATGTCTGTTTCTGCTACTCGTCGACGAGGATTTAATAATTAAATAAAAACACTAGGATCAAATCGTCCGCATTTCTGACATAACATCTGTGGGTTTTTAGGTCTCTGTTGTTTGCTAATTGTTTGTAGCAATCACAGTTTGTTGATAGTTTGTACAATAAAGTTGACTGATTTAAGCTTTGAGCTTGATAGGGCTTCATTTCACTATTAAAAAAGCGACGTCAATTAATGGCTTATTAGTAGCCATAACAGTTGTAAAATAAGACATAAAAATGACTGCATTTTATTGGTTTACCATAATAAAAGGTTACTGCATTTGTATGGGAAAATATGAATTTTTTTGAGTAATCGTGCAACACTACCATGGGAATAGAGTATTAGTCCGAAAAAACGAGTTCATATTTTCCCATACAAATGCTGTAACCTTCTTATCATATACTGGTTTTGATTTTCTACCTACGACTTAATAATAAAAAAGAATACACGACATTTACAAAGTCAATGATCTTTTTCTGTATTCCAGAATAAATACACAACCGTAGATTCATCAATACAAAGTAACAATATTAATGCGCACACAGCGCTGCCCAGCGACATTTTGAACTTCGTCACGCGCTCGATATTAGTTTTAACAAATTTGTTAATCAAGCATGCGAAACGTTTATATCGTCAGTAGATGTGTATGTCTAATTGTATTTTTAGTGTCTACATGTAGCGAATAATGCTCATACTCAATTGGCCGTATTTTATTTCGACTATCGTACGTCATTTCCTTCTTGTAGTCAATGTGAAGGTCAGTCATGCATTTTCTCGAGTAGACTTGATTATATATATATATATATATATATATATATATATATATATATATATATATATATAAGTGAAAGCAAGTTTTGAGAAAATGGAAATAAATATTTATATTGTAACATATAAATTACATTTTAAACGTAATATTTGTCACTGAATTAAAAAAGAAACCATAAAATATTAACGTTAATTTCTTCCAGGCAGCTAACTGAACTATACCACAAACTATGTTCTTCACTTAATTCGAATAGAATCACTTCTTTAACCTTCCTTGATGTTAGAAAAACTTCTGATAGAGCATAAATTAAAGTGTTAGCTTGTAAGTTTGCAAAATATGGAATTACCCGTAAACTTCTATAATGACTCGAAAGCTACGTAACAAACCACTACTAGGGTGTTTTCTGTCGAAATTCAGTATTAAAAGATGTCAACTAATTGCTGGGATTCCCCAATGTTCCGCGCCAAAAGCCTTGACCATTCCTTATCTATGTCCACGATATAGCAGACGACGTGAACTCGCTTGCGAGGCATTTGCCGACGATACTTCTCTTGCAGCTTCTTCAAAAGACCCTTTACAAGTATAAAATATTTTTAAAAATTTATCTTAAAAAAGTTAATGCATGAGACAACGACTGACTTGTTAATTTTAAAACTTCGAAAACAGACTTTTATTAATTACGAACAGGCAAACTGACTTTCCCTTTCTTAAGTTCTCTTTCGATAATATTACTCTGCTTTCTTTTAAAAGTCATAGACACCTGGAACAACACTATCCTCCGTTGCTAATTTCACTGATCATATTTAGTACTATGATCCAGAACGCATCTAAATATACATGGTGCGCGCGACTAAAAACTCCTTTCGCGGAGCAACTTTGGCCAAACTATATATACTATTTAAACCTCCAATTTTAGAATATGTTTCTTAAGTCCGGGCTAATTTTCTGTATTGAAGATTCAGAGAGATCTGAGAACAACAACCCGATGGAAGCTACTCGCATCGGTACAGGTCTACCCATGTATTACTCTAGAGCCTTCTTGTGCAGAAACTGGTTGGGAAATTTTTTCACAGCTAAGGAAAATGAAGAGATTATGCACAATGTATTGGATTATAAATAATCAACTATTTAAGAGACCTTCTTTCACAAAGGAGATATGAGGCATCTCATCATCTTCTATGCAACTCGCAACGCAACGCACCAATCTCTACCAGACTTAAGATATTTCAGACGACCCCTCTCCCATCTACGACTGGTCTTTGGATTTGAATTTGGAGTTTGTTAACGCAGCTGTAACAATTATTCAGTGATATTGCTACAATAACTGAAGTGTGGCGGTTTTATATTGACCTCTAGCACTGGGGTGTCATGCCGCAGATATGTGGCATCATGTCTCACCCGTTCATATTATTCTGACACCAGGCTGACCAGTCCTAACACTAACCTCTTAATGCTGAACGACAAGCGAGGCAGCTGCTAGTATTATTTGTATAAGTCTTTGGTATTACCTGGCTGGGGATCGAACCCGCGACCGCCTGCATCCAAGGCGGACGCCCTAACCATTTAGGCCACCGGAGCGGTCCGACTGGTCTTTGAAACTCTCCCTGAAGATATCAGAAAAAAACACCCTCAAAATCTTTCTATCCTTAAGAAAGTATATATTTCAACAAACGGGCCACAATCGTATTACGATATTGGCAATCGTTAACTTATTATTCTACATACTAAAATTAGCCATACGTGTAGTCCCCTCAAATCCAGAGTGAATTTAGTTAACTTTGCTCGTTATTTAATACCGATAGATCCCAGCTCTTTTGCTCTGTCTTTCAACACATATGTTGTGTAACTCTAAGATCTATCACTGAATGGTGAGTTCGAACAATGTCATGAAAGAAAATAAAACGAATTCTCTCATACTTCTAAATGTTCAGAGATACATCTACGAAACTGAACGTTTTAAATATTTCCAATTATATTCTAAGTAATAAATTTATAAAATAAACGAAATGGGCAAAAATTATTGCAACCAGTACAATGCCTTTGCTCTCTTTCGTTCTCCTCCTCCCTCTGTTTCTCTCGTTAATTGCTTATTTACCCTTATTTACTTAACTACAAACCCATATGTTTACTCTTTTTTTCCTCTGAAATGTTTCAGGTCTTTTAACATACGAAAATTTTGACCTTGTTTGTCGGATGTACTCGAATTATTGTAACATGGATGTCATGTTTGGATCATTTCTATATATTTTAGGAAAGAACCTAGATGAGTTTGACAACCCGTGTCCAATCCAATATTGTTTAATTAAAAATGACAATATGCTTAAAACAATCAACATCGACTTTTTGCATGAGAAAATGCAAGGCCGACCTTGGCATTGACAACAAAATGGAAATGATTGACTTTGACAGTATATTGTGTAAAATAAAAAACTAAAGTTGAAAGAAACTGTGGGCAGTTGTTGAATTTTGAAATAAGGTTCTTTCTTGGAATGTCATAGTGGCTCAAATATGTAGGTCATATACTACTTACGTATGATGGCATGGTTGTGGCATGATATGTTGGATAGTCTATACGTGTGAGTGAGCATTACTTATCCCTACCTTCAGTCCTGTATTTGTCTTGTAAAGGGTCAGTGTTGTGTAATGAAGCTGGATGTACGTGAGCAATAAGTGATATTCTTCATGACTGTACCTCGTATTTTAACCCAACCCTCTTACACGTCCATTTGTAGTTTCTGTAGTTTGTCAGTATAGGTATTGGCGAGTTGATTAAGACTTGGTCAGTCAAAACATGGGTTGACTCAAAGAGTTCCACCATACTAGATCAAAATAATGTCATTGTATATTATTTTCTTATTGACGTGTCATAACGTTACATCGTCCACATAACGCATACGGCCTAGGGTCATAATGTTAAATTCGTACTGACCTCTATTCATACTTAACGTTAAATTCACACTGAATCCCATAAGGTCACACCTAAGGTTAATGCCCACAGATCACCATAGTGTACCCTATATCCCATATCATCTCCCATAACAACTTAAATGATTGTATTAGCAACCGAACAGATATGAAAAACATTTGTTGCATTTACATGTCTGAATAAAAATGAAATTGATCAAATTTATTTTAAAAAATTAATTAACAGAAGTTTTGATCATTACTGTCCTGGTTAAAAATGTATTGATAAGGTATCTGGATGCAAATATTAACATTCATGTCATGTTCATACAGGATACGAATATAAATTATCTTCATCAATCAGAAGTTTATGATAGCAATTTATTGGTATTATTTTTTTTGTTGTTACATTAAATAATTAACTTAATATATTACCCATGCTCTTATCATTAATTATATCAATTTCATGACAACAATCGTGCACAAAAATTTAAGTCCTACAACTTGTAAATAAATTTTCAAGATTCAATTTCATAACCTATATTAACATTCATGTAACACTAAATTAGAGTAGAAAAAAACCTTGTGCTTCAGTTTCTACAGCTATGCTTGCAAATTGGAGACTTAAAATCAAAACTCTTCATGTTTTCCACCAAATATATTAAATACACTGTTCGTTATAATAATTCCGAGTAATATATTTAGTTGTAGTGTAATTACCAACACACATATATATATATATATATATATATATATATATATATATATATATATATATATATATATATATGTGTGTGTGTGTGTGTGTGTGTGTGTGTGTGTGTGTGTTCCATGTTAACATTCCCCGTCGTCAACGAACCCATGGAACTCGCTTGTGGGCTCCGGTCTATTTATATCGCTTCGCATGGTCTTGCAATTTACAAGTTGTCAAACATAGGGTTTGATCCGGAAATATTCTGCATGTATCAGCTGACCGTAACTCAAGAGCCGCGAGAAATAAGGTAAGTGTCTAAAATGTACACCGATGTGTGCCGAGAAATGTATCTATATTAAACTGCATGATTGAAAGAGTATAAGAGATCAGCCCCACAAGTCCATAAGTATCAGTAAGGGGGGGGGGGGCGGGCTAATATATGGGACTAGAGGAGTTGCGACAAGAAGATTTTCAGATAGCCGCCATATCTGAGGTCATATCGGCACCATTGTCATGTAGGCTCATCTAGATACCATAATTAGTCTTCTAGTTAAAACCCCATATCGATATGACTTTCCATTTAGGGGAAGCAGCGATAACAGTATTTTGAAGATGGCTGCCGTGGCGGTCCTTTTATATGTCCAAGTTGAACCATTTTCATTTAACTAGACATCATAAGCAGTTTTCAGGTGAAAACCCTATGTCGATATTACTTTCCATTTAACTAAAGTAACAATAACAAGATTTTCACGGTGACTGTCATGGCTGCCACAATGGATATCAGATCGCCGCCTCTTTCATTTAGGACCAATTATCACAAGAAGTATTTTAATGAAAACCCCATGTTGATATGACCATCCATTCAGGAAGAGTTGCGATTTTCATGATGGCTGTTGTGGTCGTGATATTGGTTGTCCGAGTGAAACGATTTTTCATTTAGGGCCGTAGGACCAACTAGGCCATAGATGAATGTGGGTACGTTTCATGACAATGCTCCACGTAGTTAATTATGAGTAACGATAATAATGTTGTGCTGACAGAATAACGTAGAACTACAGACGACGGACAACAGGTCATTTCATAACCTCTTCTGGTCTATTACCAGTAGAGGTAATACAAATCAAACACTCCAAGCTGTCAAAGACAGGTTCGCGTGGAGAAAAACAAAGCTGAAACTGTTTTCATAAAAAATCGCAAATTTTATCACTGCAGTTAAAAGTACCCGCAAACTTTTATGGATATAGTACTGATTTGTACAACGGCAGAGAGGGACCACAGCCTGTTACTATTCTTTGGCTTCCACTAACTGTAGTTTCACAAGGAATGCCGTTTACTTTAATCAACGACAAAAACAACACTGCATAGATTCAAAGCGTTTACAGGACTATTTCTGTCGATCCTATAATTGTATGGTTACCAGAAAATGCCACTTGGTTTTAACATAGATATCTTGTAATGCAATACGATCAACTCCAACTTCAGTCATAAACATTATGGAATAGCAAAAATGTGCCGACTATAGGATGAAAAAGTTTTTCCTTTAATTTTAGTATTAAAACTATTGGTGTAGAAATATTGTTTCTCTGAACCTCTACCAATAAGCTGCAATTGCACGACACGGGGACAAACTGGATTATAACAACAGAGCTGAGATACAATTTGATTTTAAGTTTAAAATAAAGTGCAGAACTGAGAAATATAAAGTGTCTTAAATTTATATCTAGTTAAGGCGTTAGTTCTTCATCAAGTTTCGACTTAAACTATCACACCTATTGGTAAAACTGGGGGTGGTCGTACATTTTACAACAGTGACTCAAAGAGGGTGCTACGTGACGTTAGAGCAATAAGAGGGCTCGTAATGCCAACATAATTAAACGCACTTAGGCGATTTGTTACACAAAACGGAAATAGAGTCTGATATATTTACTTGGCTGCTTAAAGAACTTAAATGTACTGAAGCGTAAAGCAATGGATCGAAGGGAATACCAATTTGCTTGTTTCAACCAAAGATCAATGTCGATTAAGCACAATGTCACGAAGTTCATTAGGACTGCATCTGTTCTTTAATGTCTGGTGACATGGAGCAGTATAAAATGACAAAGTCGCTTAAAATAAACTCAAACGAACAATTTAACACGGCACCCAATCTATGCAGTAGCAACTAAAAAATCCACGCTATCAACAATGCGCGTGAAAAGCCAACAGAATGCTCACTGATAATGGGAAAAAAATCATTCCAAATTCATAATCTGTATCTAACCGATGGGATTTAAAATGGGACACTTTCATAAAACATTACTTGAAATGTAATTTTTGAACACAAAGCAGCACAAGAGTAGGATTCAGCTAAAACAGGTGAAGAAGGAACTTTATATCTGAAATGCAGTAGCTTAATCCATGTTACGTACAGTAGTGAAACAATTTGGCGCTACAGTAGTTATTCACTGTGAGCAAATTACTCGCCCATCGTTTACTTTTTGTTTATAAATGACTTTCAAATAACAACATTTCTGTCATTAGGATCAATGTGCCCCCCCCCCCCCCCCCCGCTGCCGCATGTCGTAAGTTGTTGTTGTAGGGTTTAACGCCATTTTTCAGCACAATATAGACTATACATGGCGGTCAGTATTACTGTTGGAGGAAGAACCCTGGAAAACCCCGGGAAGAACCATCGACCCACGAGAAGCTACTGGCAAGCTTTCTCACGTACTCACGTTAGCCGAGCCTGAGACTCGAACCCACGCAGACAGAGGTGAGATGACAGTGATCCGGAACGGTTAGCGCTTAAGACCACTCGGCCACTTGGGGCCCCCGCACGTCGTAAGAGGCGAATAATGGAGGCAACCTTTCTTGCCTTGCGATGTGTCATATGACGATGCTCCAGAAGAGACGGTCTTGAGACTTTTTAAAGAGTGCGGTTTATATCAAAATTTTGGACTCAGCATAGGTTTGTCCCATTCTTTGCTTTATATTTGTTCTTCTTGTCTTTTTGGGGATACCTAAATTTATTTGGCACTGTATGGTCAAGATGGTGCTGGTGTTCTGTTAACCCACATACATACATACATACATACATACATACATATGGAAGACATTTATTCCTTATTGAGTTCACAATGGCATTTGTGATATCGACAACAGCGTTTATCATGGCGAGTACTGCTGGAAACAAATGTAGATCTGAACGATCCCAAATGAACAATTTAACTATTCCAATCGAACAATTTAACCATTTTCGTTCAGAAAGAACCACATGGGATAAAGTCTCAATTTGCGCTAATGATTCCTAGGTTCACCACCAGTGGCGACAACATCCTGATTAATTGTGAAAGGTATACGTTGACTCAGTAATGATAAAATATTAACCTATTGCATTCACTATGACCGCTGCATTGCGAAACAAATTTTGGTGTACTCTTCCAAGCACGAACACATTTTGTATACATTAGCAGCATTAATAATAATGAGCAAGTTTGCATTCTTCTACCTGTTGTTCAAATGGTATTGCCTTGAAATTGTGAATGCATGTCTGTTAAATATAGTTTCTCTGTTCTTTTCTTTTCAAGTAAAGATTCGTCGGATGCCAATAGCGCGCTGACAGTTGAGCTTCGAACGATGCAGAGTGTTTAATGCAGAATTTGCATAAGGTATGACACTGAATGGGAGATGAACATCAAATGCTATGATTGCCTTTCTACAGCTTATACCCCACCTCATCCCCGTGCAAGAATATTTTTCCGTCAATTTCATCATGCCCACTATATGAAAGCCCATATGAGTATCTACAGGAACATTTGTTCCAGCCAGCATCTTATGCCCCTAAACGAAGAACTCTGACATTGCTTGATAATCTTGCTAATACCTGATCTTTTCCATATGTATCAATTTGTGTTACAAAGATATGACAAAACTAACCGAATTTTTTTGCTTCTATTTAATATGTACGACTACTCTATACCCTGGTCACTCATTGGGCTACAATTTCAAATGTTTCTTTTTTTTAATTTTTTTTTATTATTTTTTTTTACAAATAAGTACATATCTTGATTCAACATCCATTATTAAAGAGCCCCAGATCATTAAAAAATGATCGTAAATCAAAGTAATCTGGATCAAGCTAAGTAACCAAGATCGAGCAAGAAAAATTGAGGTCGAATTTGAGTAACTGAGAGTTAACTGGATAACCCGAGGGGGGAAAATGGAGATGGAGCGAAGAAAACAAGATCGAACTAGGTAATCAAGATCGAACTTGAGTAATGGAAAGCGGACTGGAGAAATCGTTATCGAGCATAAAATGCAAGTGGGATAAGGTAATCCAGAGAAACCGAGAGGGAGTGGTTGTTGTTGTTGTTGTAGGGTTTAGCGCCATTTTTCAGCATATGATAGGCTATACATGGCGGTCAGTATAAATGGTGGAGGAAGAACCCGGGAAACCCCCGGAAAGAACCACCGACCCACGAGAAGCTACTGGCAAGCTTTCTCACATACCCACATTGGCCAGAGGGAGTGGTAGTGGACGCTAAAGAAATGGAAAGTGAAATCCAAAGGGGTGGGAGAATAAAATGGTGAATTCAGTTAAGCGGCGTTTTAGAAGTCGTTGAAATGTTTCTCTGTCTTTAAAAACGGTGGCCTTATTTGATGAGAGATCGCATAATTTGTATAGATTTTGAAACGGCTTCATGCCTGAATGTGCTTTATCAATATCGGTCGAAATTCTAAGCAGAGGTTTCGGATAAGTCGTTTAAATTTTTAATTTGTATTTTTAGTAACGACATCCATATGCGATGGGGGATCAGCATCATTTGTACAGACTTGAAAGGTCTTTATGCCGTGATAATACTTACTGTCAAACTTGGACAAATTCTAATCAACGGGGTTGGACAAGAAGTAATTTCAAATTTTTTTCTTCTATTTTCAGTGTGTGTGTGTGCTTTAGATTTTAATGCATATTTAACAATCTGAGTCTTATCGCTACGATGACTACATGGCAGTTCTAACACTAACCTCTTAATACTGAGCGCCAAGCGAGGCAGATGCTAGTACCCATTTTTATAAGTCTCTGTCATGACTCAACCGAGGTTCGAACCCGTGACCTCACGCATCCGAGGCAGACTCTCTAACCGCTTAGGCCACCGGAGTGGTCTTCTATTTTTAGTATTTGTCGCCATATTTGATGGTTGATCGCATCAGTTGCACAAACGTGAAAGCTGTGTGTGCCAGCGGTTTCGATAAGTCGTGCAAATGTTTTTGTGCTATTTTCTTGTTTGTAGTAATAACAGTCATATCTGATGACAAATCGGCATCTTCTGCATAAATTTGAAAGGCCTTCGTGTCAGGACGATTTCTGTCAAGTTTGGTCAATTTTATTTCAAATAGTGATGGCGAAGTCATGTCAAGAATTTTCTACTTTTAGCAACATATGCCTTATTTGAAGGAGGATGGGCATGATTTGTATAAATCTCAAATGTCTTCATGCCAGGATGCTTTCTGCTAAATTTGATCAAATACTGTTCAGTGGTTTCGGCGAAGTCATTCAAGGGTTTCATATATTTCATTCAAGGCAATCGTATTTAATGACGGATTAGTGGTACAAATCTTAAAGCCCTCTAAGCCAGAATGCTTCTGTAAAATTAGTCAAATTCTGTTCAGCAGTTTTTGAGCAGTGATTTAAATGTTATTGTCTCTGTTTTTAGTATCGGCTGTCACATCTGACAGCGGTCACTATCAGCTGTACAAATCTGAAAGCCGTCTGTCCCGCAGCCAGGATGCTGCTGTCAAATTTGGTAAAATCCTCTGTAGCGGTATTCAGATGTCATTTTCATCTTCTACTTTGTGCAACATCCATCACAATTTATGACGGATCTGCATCATTTACACAAAATTTAAAGATCTACCTTCTAGCATCCTGTCTGTCAAGTTTGTCCACTCCTGTTTAGAGGTTTGTGTGAGGTCGTTGAATTATTTTTCTAATTTTGCTAAAGTGGTATTTGACTTTGGTAATGGCAGTCAGATCTGAAGGCGGATCGGCAACACTGTATAAACATGAAAAGTCGTCCAAACAAGATGATTCTTCTTAAGTTTCTATCAAATCTGTTTAGCAATTTTGCAGACGATGTCGTTTAAAGGGGTTTTACAACGTTTAATAATGATGGCCATATCTGTAGGCAGATCTACATCGTTTGTAAACTGTTTTAATTCTTTCTTTGTCCGATTGTGCAAAAATTAGCCCTGCTGTTTTTGAGAAGACATTTAAAAAAATAAATAAAAGAAATTGTTGTCACACGCATGACGGACTAAGAGCCATACCATAAGCTCACTTGGTCTTCACCCAGGTGATCTTAAATACAGCTATTACAATGATGTCTAAAACCAAATGTATCTTTATATCTAAGACAGTCACCGGACCGCTTTAAAGTTTATATAACATTTTTATCTCACTTGATTCGAGAACAATAATTTGGTTTGTAAGTGCATCTGTGTGTGTGTGTGTGTGTGTGTGTGTGTGTGAGCTGCCTTAACTATTTTGCTCAAATTTTAGAGACAACATTCACTTGGAAGAAAGAGCGCTGTTATTGGGGTCAACATTCATTGGAGACAGGGTCCTCTTATTGCGTATATATGTTTGTCTGTCTGTCTGTATTTAGTACAGTTTAAAACAAGTCAGTACAATAATGGCTATATGGATTCAAATAAAAGAAAAGTTCTAAAAGTGTATAAATGAACTGCACATACAACAAGGACGATAAACCCTTCGAAATAAATGTGAACATTAAGTACAAAAAAATAAAAGGCAAACATTTTAAAATTCTGTAAAATGCTTAAAAAGACAAATGTAAGGGATATAACATCCTTAAAATATAAGATCAACATTTGCTAAAAACATCAAATTCCCACAAAATGTCTAAGATGTTCTCAGTGGTAAATCGTCATAAAGTTCCTAACTTGAGTTCACATCAAAAAGGTTTAGTATCACAACTTGGAAGTCGATACGCTCGACATGACTTTAACTTTCAGTGGACACTGACAGAATATGAACTCTGGTCGAAGCTTAGCTTTCAGGAGGTAAGTACGAGTCATGTTTGTGTCCCAAACGCGTTAGGCACAATACCACATCATCTATGCCACTCTCTAATGATGGATTTCACGCTACACAGCTTATTTAAGGAGTTTTTCTTTCACATATTTTACCACGCATATACAACTTACATACTAAGATAACATTTTAAATCAGTATATGGAACCTGCCATTCAGAAATCAGTGAATGAAGAGCAGCTTTATCTGGTTTATCTGCTCCAACATTGTCCTTAACACCAATGTGACTAGGCAGCTAACAGTACGGAATATTAACGGGTTGTAAATTTTAAGGCTTCATAAGACTTTCACAGCGGAATAGGAATACGAAAACACGATTAAGAAATGCGTCGCAAGAAAGCGTCCCATTAACAAAAATCTGACATTTTATCTAAATTTGAAGGACCAATCTTTCGTCAACGTAATGCATTTTATGTACATATCATAAATATTATTGGCCACACATTATTTGATGCATTCATTCGACAACATAACAATATTCTTTATGTGACGTTATTCTATTACGGTGATGTTAAATCGTCCAAAAGGACGTTTTTCTCACGTCGCGGCAGCTTAGTTATAAATAAAGCAGCAAAATCCGGTCGATATATAAAACATAACGTTGATCTTGCTCATAATCAAACTCAACCAATATTTTTGATGATACGAGACTAAATTAACAAGTCTAATCAAACTCTGATCAAAATTAGTGTCGCTAGAGCATTGACATGGTTAATCAATCAGATTCAAGATCCCATTATTAATACGTCGATCTCGCTCAAATCGTACTCCTCAGAGATCTTGATGACTGTATTCTACAGTTAAAGGTCACCGGCCACCAATATTGTACAAACTTGTGATATTATTATAGTCATAAACAAAACGCATTTGTTATGTATGCACACTATACAAATGTTTAATTAGACTTAAAAATCCGCTATTTTAAATGAAAAAATTATTCGGCAATATCCGTAAACAATCGGTAGTTTCCGCGTGCCAAAACATTTATCCCATCTATTCAACCTAGCCATTCAAGTGTTTAATTTCCCCACATAAATATCTGTGTGATATATCTTACGATCGTGCTTTTGTACAGCAAATATGGTTCACTGTGTTGCATATGGATGTAACCAAAAGAGTGATGATGGGACAAAAGGGTTCTTTCTTTTCTCGGAAGATCCCGTTTACCAGATAAAAAGTGGATTGAAGCTGTGGGATCGAATTGGGTGAGGGTTGGGAAAGTTGTATCATTTATGCCGGATTATAGTCAATTTGGCCCAAAGACAATTCGGTTCAAACTGGGCCGAAATTAAGACAATTCGACCCAACTTAACAATTATTTGAACAAGTTGTTTTTCTTCAACCAACAAGTAGATACTATGTAAGATAGGTTTTAGAAAAAACACTAAATTTAAACCAACTAAATTATCTTGATATTCTTTAAAAGAAAATAATCATACTTCGTAACGTATATATATATATATATATATATATATATATATATATATATATATATATATGTGTGTGTGTGTGTGTGTGTGTGTGTGTGTGTGTGTGTGTGTGAAAACACAAACTGACATATCTTGCTCGTTCTAATTAAAATATTTATATACATTTTTTATGCTAAAAAAATATATGCATCTGCACAACGACATTCTCAATTTAAGTCTTCCGGTCAAATTATCAATATTGATTTATAAAACAATAATACATAACAGATAATATTCTACGGAATACGTATAAATTTTTCTAAGGGTTGTATACATGAGATGTTATAACAAATATATTTAATTTTAGGCTTCAGGTTGTAACACTGCTGCATATAATACACACTCAACTGTACATGAAAGAGAGAGAAAGAGAAAGAGAATGATGCTGAGCATTTTGTCAGTGTTTAGTTTCTGCATATGAAGCTCTTACCAGTTAATTTTATTGTTTTTATTTTTCAAGTTGTCTTAGTGTGCGCGCGCGTAAATTGAAAGCTTGTCATTACCAGTCAATATCGTCAATCATATTTGCTCCATTATTCCATACAAACAAGAAAGGAAATAATTTTGTGTTGAACTTATAAGCTCCCCACCCCCACCCCACCCCTCTGCACGGTACAATAAAATTGATAAACACTTATTTGAAAATAAAATGAAAGAAACTAACCTTGCATTGTTATCATTTATTCCTTCTTTTTTCATCATGCGAAATTTATTAAAGAATAAATATATCCACTAACTCCGTATATGTAGCGGATGCCGGCTTGCGCATGCATCCTTACTGTAGTGTGTATCTCTTATGTCAGATAACAAAATCGCAAAGGAGACGAATATATCACCCGATTGCTTGGAGGCACCTGCCATTCACGCATAATAAGTTACAAGGTGCAAACCGACCAAGATTGCATTGTATCCAAGTTAACTATACGAAGGTATCTAGAAAATAAAAATCATTATTTTAAAATACATTCACTGTGAGTGCAAATATTAATTTTTCGCTAGCATGGGTTACAAAAGTATTATTAAAGCAAGTTATTGTTGTGTATACTATTTGCCCTGCAAACATCAATTATGATTACATTTGACAAACAAATAGAAGCCCGGGTGAGGAATAAACACAACTGGCCGCGAGCAATAAACTCCTTCCTTAAACTTACCGACAGGATGTCAGACACAAAGGTTAGTTTATTACAAAGCAAATCAACCCCGGAAACTGACTTTTGTATCTTTTAAGTGTGCCGATAGATTCTTGTGAAGTCAGCCGACATAATGAAGCCTAGTTTGGTTCCTTTGGATTCTTTAAAGTGTGCCGATTTTTTTTTTTTTATTTATTTATTTATTTATTTTATTTATTTTTTTTTTATGAAGTCGGCCGACATAAGGAAGCCAGCATTGATTCCATTATTAATGGGAATTTTCAAAGTAAATTGAAACAATGGAACAGTTTTGAAAGCGACACAATCTAGTGCGTCTTGCACGCATATCGATATAAGGCTGAATAGTAAATTAGTTTTCAGCAGTTCCATCTAAATACTCCCTATCCATAATTTATGTGTTTTATTTTTCGACAACAAGAAGCATGTACTTCGTCTTGTGGGATAAATGTACGTCATTTCCGGTTGGCGTCCTCTATAGGTGGCAAATCGTAGCTACGGGGAAGTAACAGCGTTGCATACTTCTATTTCGAGTAATTAAATTATTATTTCTTCTTTACACTAGATAATTTTTTGTTCTTTTTGTGCGAGTATAACTACTTTTAATCATGTAATGCAAATCTGATGTAAAAAGAAAAATGCTGGAGTATGGCCGGTGACCTTTAAGTATCAGCCAATTCCCATAAAAAGAGAGTCTCTACAGTGGCAAATCACGAACAATTCAATAACTCGCGTTGATCTCGTTCTTAATGAAACTCTTTGGGTTTTCTTGACCATACAAGTCTCTTGATTTCTGCACTCGCTAACCTCAATGTCGATTACACAACTCGTTCTAGTCTAGTACGGGTAGCTCCAGCTTATATTTGATAGCGTTCTCCAGCGCTCCACCTCGATTACTCACACTCGATTTTGATTTCTGCGGTTCGCCTTGTACTACTCTATTTAAATTAGTTTGTGTCATACGTTTTTCCCCTCAGCGACCTGCCATTTCATACTTTCGTGAAAAAAGTATATTTATATTTTGGAAATTATTTCAACTACTGGGCGGGTAGTTGCGATTCTCGCACATAACACGATGATGGTGCTCTGAGCACTGTAAGAAATAAATTAAAATAATAAAACATTTAATATCAATCCTCCCAAAAATGAAAACACTCTGACCCGTTTTGAAATGAAAATAATGAAAGGTCAAAGGTGACAATAATTGAAACTTCTGGAAGGTAGCTACATGCCGCGTGCACATCAAACATAAACACTACTGTAACAAACCTAGGGTATGTGCTTTTTATATTATTGTGTCCATTTTTAGTTTTGCTGGATTTGAGTGATTTGGGGAAATCAGTATTGGGAAGATACTTCTCAGCCCAATATGATGGAAGAGCCAAGTGATTCGGACAATATCTGGAAGAGAGTTAGAATCGTTATAAAAAAAATAAAAACGCAGAAAACTATCCTTATGCCTTTAGGACTGAGTTAGAAACTCATATAATTGACCTTTGTTGTTCCGAGATACCCAAGAACACCATCCACCACGTTAAAGAAAAAAAATCTATTAATTTATTTGGGAAATAACACTATCAGATGAGCTTATCTAGCAGCTACAAAGCTGTTATATCACACACACACACACACACACACACAGAGCTACAAAGCTGTTATATCACACAACCAGAGCTACAAAGCCGTTATATCACAACCACAGAGCTACAAAGCCATTATATAACACACACAGACAATGATTAAAATTACTAATTTTTGTCAAAAATTATTTTGCTTAGCAATGTCTAATACTCTCCTTTAAATTTAAATTGAAATATAATTAAGGTAAAACCAGACTAAAAAAAGTTTTGATTTCACACATCTAATCAGGTGCAAATCTAACGCCCTTTATTTTCCTTGTCAAGCTGTAACAATCACCATCACACTCACCCGCTTTTAGTAGAATACCAGTTTATATGTTATAAAAGCAAACAATGTAACATCTTTAGGATCTGATTTAAAAAGTGCCGCCAACACGCTGCACATTGTACAAACATCTGTACTGATTTTCACTCTTCTAAAACATTATTATATTTTTAAGTCGAAGAAGGAAAACATAGGAAAGATAAACACACAAACACACTCATAGGGACACAAAAGGGGTTATAATTTTGAGTCATTTTTCTTTCTCCTGGCACTTCAGTATATCCATGATGAAAATTCATATTTATTAAGTTTTTTTTTTTTTTTTTGTTGCAAAACTACGTTCTACTCTGTAATATTCTGATGTTATTTTTTTTCTCTCGATTAAACAATAAATCAATGATACATTAACGTATTTTTTTTTCTCAATGGCGATGTTTTGAAAAGCATAATAAAACTGCCACCGATGAATGTCATTCACACATTATAAAGTACAATTATTGATCGGTTCTTCTGAGGCCAATATGCATTGTTTATCCTGTCAAAAATATTTCATTAAATAATCATTTTACAAGCGTTCTCATAGTTTCTTGAGTTCTAATCTTAAGAAGACCAGAAATCAATGGAAATATAGAATAATAATAAAAACACTATAGAAAAAAAAACTTATTCTGGAGTATCATATGCGACCGTAATGCCAATATTTAAATATTGGCATATCCTCAAGGGGCTGAATTTCCGTGACCTCGTATGCAAAATTTCCGCGCCTATTCGGTTACTTTCGTGATGTGACGTCATAGTAGCGACTCCAGCATCCCGACTGCCAGTTGCCAGCGTAAAAGACAATGCCGCTTTGCGTTGCTTACGGGTGTAATAATGGCACATTAAGAAAAGGCTGTGGTCAACTTTTTTTTATTTTTTTTTCCAAAAGATAAAGACAAAAAGAAAGTATGGATACATTATTGCAACCGAGTCAATTTCAAACACAACACAGCACTCTGTGCTCATTACATTTCTCAAAGGAATGTTACGAGAAGGATCCTGAAAAAATGGCCGCTCTAGGATACAAATACAAGGCCTAGACTGAAAGTTGGCGCTGTTCCAGACATACAGTTGAATATTTTAAATCCTGGGAAAAGTGTTAAACGTGTGAGTTACGAAAATAGGCAGAAGGCCGAGTAAGTGACCACAAATTGTAACAATCACTTCACAGATCTTTTATCTACACCAGCAGTGCTAAAAAAAATTCGATAGCCCGACACCCGGGGTCCCTCTAATTTTAGTTCGGGCCCATCCTGTATTTAAAGTGAGGTGCCCGTCGGGTTTATCGAAAAAAAAAATTGTTTGCCTGAGGAAATGAGTAAATATATTTTCAAGATATTGACGTACATGCCACAACACGGCACAATCTAAATCAAATCACCGCAGTCCTAGGTGAAATTGAGATCTGATTTTAAAGAAATGGAAGCTTTGCTAAAAAAATAAGATTCTAAACCTCTGACACGGTCGTGTTTCGAGAAAACACAGTTTTCAGTAATCTTAAAAAATTGTAAATTTTAAAAAAAAAATTAAAAAAAACAACAAAAATACCCTTTCAGTTTTGCCGGTTACATGTATAAACGGTAATCTGTAGTGATTGGAACTGATAAAAAAAAACAAAAAAAAACTATCCCTTGGGCAGTTTAAATAGCAGCGATTAAAAGAAAAGAGGTCAGGTATAAAATCAAAGTTTCACATTAACTGGCTGACAATAGAAATTTGGGGGGAGGCGACTGCTGACCCCACCTCCTTTCCCTAATGTGTGAGCGCTCAAGGGACGCGACATTTCTCCCTGTGATACGCCTTATAATCCCCCAGGACAAGCCTCTTTTTTCATATTCTGGTCAGCTGTAGCTAAACTGCAAAATGGCTAAAGTTTAGACTTAAGTACACAAGCAATAAAGCCAGTGTGACTAATTAACAGTTAATCCTTACCCTTCTATTTATCTTGTGAAAAGGACTGCCGTTCGGACCATGTTCGACAGTGTGTGTATGTAAGCATCTGCAATTGATTGGCCAATAAACGATTCCTATTCTGTTGTAACTTACGACGCCTATAGGACTTCATTTTGACAGTTCAAATATACAGTCACAAGTTACCGTACATGTGGCAACTGTTTTTCCCACGTTTTATGTCCCACCTTATTTCCTTAGGATTAAGTCTTAAGGCATGTAACACTGTTTACTGAATGAAAACATTTATTCTGAATTAGTTTTTGGGGGGCACATATACTGCATGGTATATTTTGTTTTATTCCTTCTTTTAATTTAATTATTGTAATTAAACTTTACATATACGGCAGAGGAAGGTCAGGTGTTAACTGGCCGAGTTTCTTTGGCGGAAATGGAGATGAGATTTTGTTTGCTGAGAAAATTACACAGCATTCACAGTGATCATTCATGGGATTTAAGCTAACTGGTGATAATTTCAGTTTTTAAATTTTTTTTCCTATAGTACTGTTGTAGTGGTTTTAAAAAATCTGAAATTTACGTGAATAATGTTTAATCTTAACATTCTATTAATTGAAGAAAAGAACTGTCGTGTGATATTATTTCGTCCAGTGCCGGATTTAGACATAGCGAGGCCCGAAGCTATGGGAAGCTGTAGAGGCCCTATTTGGTATAAAATAAATTTGAGAGACCCCTTCAGACTGTGAGGCCCTAAGCTGTAGCTTGTTCAGCTTATGCCTAAATCCGGCACTGATTTTATCACTACAATATTCACAAGTGATAAAATAGAATATGGCATCTGTGGATTGCATACATTATATCTATTTATGTATGGTTTGGTG